>OZ026529.1:76789116-76856116 GCA_964019695.1 Loripinus fragilis
TTTTGTAGGCATCCTGCAAGTTTTAAAATTTGAATTTCTAAAGTTCAAGATTTTGGAGATTTTGAACTTTCACCCATGATTATGTTTCAGCTTTACCTGTCTATTTCACGACGGAAAACCATCCAAGCCAAAACTTTACCTTTTTGGAAGGCAAAGCCTTCCAATTTAATAATTTTACTTTGGGTGGATTTACCTTCCAATCTGCTTTTTCACTGAAAATTGGATGGTCTAACCATCTATTTTAAATACAAGTTATGGATGGAAAAGCCTTCCAAAACAGCTTAAGGATAGGAAATTGGCATCTGATTGACTGTCTGATTGCAGGGTTAATGGTGTAATTAGCATGGTTTTATTACATAACTAAGCATTAAAAACATGTTTCTACATGATAAACAACATTGGAATAAAGGTCACAGACAAAAGATGACATTAATCAATCATTTTTTGACCCTGGTGTTCAGTAACTTTAACAAATTTTGGTGACTTTTCTTTGAAATATCTTTCGAGGTTATGCAAAGTTATCTATGTGTTTAACTATAAATAGATCTTGATGGAATTACAAACAGATACAAATAGTAGCTATGGATAATTGATTATAAGAAAGGTTTCTACTTCTAGAAATAAAGTAATAATTGAGACACTGTATTATTGGAAGGGTTTTCCATCCATGAACTTCTGGATGGTTTTCTGTCATGGAATAGAATGTTTAATTACCTGAGAGCCGAGTTCCACCAAATGGCTGCTGCCCTACTACTGACCCTGTTGACTTGTCGTTAATGTAAAAGTTACCAGCTGCATCGCGGAACAAGTCGGATAACTCTTCTAAAACATCCCTACACAAACAGAAAATATAATAACAATTGATTTAGAATTAAACAATTAATGGAGGAGACAAGGTATGCCCCCTATTGCAACAACCTCGTCAGGTTTTCACATGCATAGTCATTCTTCAAACATTCATGCCAAGGTTCTCATTAGAAATATTTAATCAGCATCGAAGTACCCTCAACCTATGTTTGTTTGTTAGTGTTGATGCTTTCCATCCCAATCAACAATTTTTTCATTCCTGACAGGAATGCTTTCCTGTCTTGCAGCAGTACTAAGCAAAGGATAAAGTGTCTTGCTCAAGGAAACAACACAGTGCTTCAGGTGAGTCTCAAGCTAGTGACCCTTCAATCCCAAGTCTACCACTACCAATCTATGTATTGCATAGAAATAAGCGAAATAAAACAAAACAACTTTCTTGTTCAAAAAGGTCAGTTGATATTTATATATATTGTGTAGGAGATAATTTATATGTTTCTAAACTGAGGTAAATATATTTATATGCTAAATGTCTTCCTAATTTTCAGCCAGTTTAATCCCATCATTCAATTTATAACCATTGATTCACAAGTTGCATGTAAAATGGAGACGATCCAGTGAGGATCCTGATCTAACTACATACTGTAAATTTCAAAATATAAAAGTATTATTTTCAGAGAAAACAGATGTCCCCCCACCCACCATATAACTTGCACACAAGCTTTATTTAGTTTAAATTTAGCCTACATGTATTTTTTAGCTCCACTCTGACCTTGAAAATTAGGCCAAGGTCACCAAACCTAATCAAGAATTCATCATGCCACGATGTTGTATCAATGCGAATTGGTTTCAATCCACCCACTAGTTAATGATACATCTTGTGCACAAGAAAGAGTCACCCCAACGATGAAGCCAATGCAGATGCCGACAGGATATGCACCAAATACAATTTTATCCTCCCCTTTAGCAGTGGGACAAATACAGTAAACCTGTGTAAAACGGCCACTCAAAAAATAGACAAAACCCTTTACCTCGTAGAAGTGCCTTTGCAAACAGAGCAGACCCAGATCAGGCAGCTCTTGTAAGAGCTTCCTGATCAGGGTCTACTCTGTTTGCTAATGGAATATGATTAGATATGATCCTACACTATTGGACCTGACAAGTAATTTCTTTGATCTATGTTTTAAAATGTGAAAGTTTATTTATATAATTATTCATAGTGGGTGGAGCTAAGCATGAATATTCATGAAGGAAAAGGTGGAGAGAGATAATCAAAATTTTACATACTTATCCCCAGCGTATATTGCACCAGTGAGAGCGAATGGGGAGGTTTCGTTGGCGAGTTCTGCTATTTCCCGATACTTTTCATCTGGATACACATACACTGTGACTATGGGACCAAATATTTCCTGCAAAATAGAAATGTACAGAATCCTTTATAACTTAACCCTCAAAGTGCCAATCAAAACAAAAGTCATCTGATTTAGTCATCTGCTGAAATGTTTTAGAAGCCTCTTGGTCAACCAGTTTAGACCCAGATAAGACTGCTCCTGTAGGAGTAGTCTGCCTGGGTCTACATTGTTTGCCAGTCAGCAGATGGGTAAAGCAGGCACCATTTTCAAATGTATTTTTTTTTGTTGGCACTTTTAATAGCTGCTCAACTCTCTGCATACTGGGTAATTTTTCATGCTTTTTGTCTTTTCCGATTTTTCAACATAACCTTTTTAAACATTTTTCAGGAATATGTACCATATGAGTGTCAGACACTTTGGATCGAGATCAGACTAGATCTGCATCTAAACTATTTGCAAATCAGCAGAAGAAAAAGTTGCCATTTGCTGGGTCAGAATTAGTTATTTTTTAGATCAAAGGGCATCTCTTAATTTATTTTCAGGGAGCGCAGTGGCTCAGTGGTAGAGTGCTTGACTCGAGGCCGTGGGTTCGAGCCTCACCCGCATCACTGCGTTGTGGTCCTTGAGCAAACCACATTTATCCTAGCTTAGTACTGGTTCAATCCAGGAAGACCAGTCCCTGTTCAACTGAAAGATTGTTGATGAGAAGTAAAGAATCAAATCAAACAAACAAACAAAACTATTTAGGGGCAGAAAGATTGAAGAAGACAATGATGAGTTCATAGGTTCAGATAAGGAGTTTTTATTTACGTAAAATTTTAATTATTTTCTTACCCACTAATTTAAACATGTGTTTTGGGTGCTCAAAGGAACCGTCTAATTGAGATGGTTCTTTTGAGTACCCACATAATATGTTTTGGATGAGAAATAAGGAAAATAATTTCCAATACGCACTCTTATCTGGAGGCCTGATGAGTTAACTTATTTATACATAGAAAAAAATGATGGAGAAGAGCATTTATTAGGATGAGTGCCTATTGGAATATTTATGGTAATAGAAATCACTTACCTCTTGTAAAATTTTATCTGTGGGATCACTAGCTTCAATAATAGTAGGCTGAATGAAGTAACCTTTGCTGAAAAATAAGAGATACAGCATTTGAGCCATGACATGAGATTTCCAACAATGTAGCATGTGTGTCTAGCAAAATCTCAGATCAGCCTGAGCATTCGGGCAGTCTGATCAGAGCATTTGCTAGTCCCTTGAATATTCTATGACTGTTAAGCTACTCTTCAAACATAATTTGGAGTTTCTAAGCTTAACAGGAGGCTGCACAGGCTCGTCTGAGGTGATTAATGTCAAAATGCCACATTGTTGGAAATCACATGTCATGGTTCATTTATTGATTTTGTTTATTCACATAGGTTTCATAGTGTTTGCTTCCAAAGTAACAATCATTTTGGAGTGTTTTTGAAAGAGTACGTAACGAAAAATTTAATTTTCTTATTTCTCAACCGAAAAATAAGCTGTGGGTACTCAAAAGAACCGTCTCAATGAGACAGTTCTTTAGAGCACCCAAACATATGTTAAAACTGATGGGTAAGTAATATTTGTTTATCTAAACCTGTGTTTAATTATGTGCAGCAGCTGTAACAGCAGGCAACATTTCCAGATAAAAAAAAATTGCCAATCTACTCATTTACCATATTCAAGAAAAAAAATGAACACTTTTAATAAAGCTCTACCATGGGACCTCTTGGTACAACAAAGGGGGATTAAGAAATAGATTTGTGCTCGGAGTGATTTGTTGCTAAATATACCACTGGCTGAAGGTCAGTCATTAAAGTGAATAAATCATGAGCCCGAAGCGTGAATGATTTATCCACTTACGACTGACTGACAGACAGTGATATATTTAGCAACAAATCACTGTCAGTGCGAATCTATTTTGATTCTAACACACAAAAAGATTAAAATATGAACCAAATTTAGAGTCTAATGCGATTCCACCATATTGAACAGAGTGTTAGAATTTACCGTAACTCTCGTCTGGACTGAAAGGCGTAGTTTTACGTATGTTTTGGACGTCCAATAGTTGTAAAAACAGAGTTACGCCCTCTATTGTCAACCTTACAAGGCGGTATGTGATAGTTGACGTCATGGAGAGCAAACTGGAAACGAAACGACGTCACGCCAGTCTGTGCCCAGTCCGTGCAGTGATTTATCAACCAATAAATCTCTGACTATAACCATTTGCTGTATAGGTGAAGTGTGTTAAAATAGGGGATCTTGTGTACATGAGTGCTCATGTTTTATTGAATTTATTAAACAAGTTGAGAACATGCGAGACTGAGGCTTGCCGAGCATTTTATCACTTTTTCACAGCAAGTTTAATAAATCTAATAATACAGGGGCACAAATGTTGGATTCTTTTTATGGTATGACCTAAAAGCTACTTTTAAATTGCTTTTTTTGCGTGAAAACGCTAAAAATTTGCCATATATTGGCGTTATTACGGACATCCTTACATAGCGTTACCAAAACGTCAACATCAAACATAATTACGTCACTGTTTGACCTGGTGTAGCGCCAGTTTGCACATGAGCCATATCCTAAGGCACAATCGATAGCCTTTCTTTAAAGGCTGATTTCTTGTGTTTCTGTCATAAAATATGATACTAAGCCATTTCTTATGTGCGAACTTGTTTACACCCAATGTTATACCCAATAAACACACAAAAAATGTCAAATTGAGAGAAACGAACAGGGAAAAGTTAGGTTGTGCTTTCTGTATTTCTGTTGAGTATAAAATAAAAGGAAAATTTACTTTTTTTGGCAAATACCAAATATATTTTATCTCGTGCGGTGAAAATATCAGCAATTTCACTTGTGCTACACACTCGTGGAAAATACTGATTCTTTTCACCGCACTCGATGAAATATATTGGTATTCACCGCAAAAAAGTAAATACAGTCTACTCTCGATACCTCGAATTTCAAGGGACTGAGCAAAATGTTTCGAGTTATCAGTAGTTTGAGGTAACCATATCATGACGTATAGCCACAATTTTGGGGCAAAATAACTCACATTTAACTTGTCCATTAATAGATCGTTATTGGTAGCTATTACGTTGATGATCTGCAGGATGAATTGATCCAAGAATCAAATGACATTGGGAATTGAAATAAAAAACAAGATTAACATGGGGGAAAATAGGATTGTGTTTCAGGTACCACTGCAGTCCCGACATTATGGCCATTATTTTCACTTTCTAAGGCAAAATAAAATAAACAAAGCATTTTCAGTTCTAAGTAAGTATCGGCGACTGGTCCCGCGGTCGCAGGTTTTACCCTTTCGTACGTCGTCATATGTTTAAGCCCCAACAGACAGTGTACATGCACATTTTAATTTTCGTCAGCTTTTGTCTTGACATGAAGAATGTCCGAAAACAGCCTTACACGCACAACTGTCCAGTGCCTGAAATAAAAAGCTGCATCTATTTTAAAAATCAAAATATGGCCAGAGAAACAATTAAATTATACTTTAGCCTTATTTAAAACAAGCAGTCATCGATCAGGCTTAATACTCTATAGATTGCTCAAATATGACACATTAGCTCAAACTGTCACTTACAGAGATAGATATGTACCCGCTTTGAGATCAATAGAATTCGCTGACCGCGGTCAATGATGTAATTTTACAAACTGCATGTGTCACACACGTGGACCAAGTGATCAAACATTTGATGGTCTTTAAATTAAATGGGGATAATTAACGTTCAAAACGGTGGATTAATTGGAGACACATTCAGATAAAAAGGTAAGATAATGACTGTCTTTTTCTTTTGAAATGGAATCGAGTTAGGCTTTGTAAAATACACTAAAATTGATCAGCGGGACCAGTTTTTCATAACAACTTATCAGTTTTATTGACTTAGTCGTTGTCGTGATAAACGTTGTGGAATTGCAATAATATATAGGGGAAAATACCGGGACCGCGCCATAGAGTCGAGATAAGCGATAGTATTGAGTTATGCATAGTTGAGTTAACGAGAGTCGACTGTATCCTCTATTTACATACCTATCATCATATGTTCCACCAGCAACAAATTTCAAATTAGGTGATGCTTTAGCATAATCTAGATATCCTTTACATCTGTTAAATGACTGAAAAATAGGAGAAAAAAGTTGTCAGCGGGGGAAAAAAATATTTCAATATTGCACTTGTCCTGCAGGACAAGTGACTAACAATTTTCACTCATCCTGCAAACACATGCACTTGTCCTTTAAAAGTGTATGCAATAGAGAACATAAGGGAGTAATATGTAAGATGACATAAAGTTCCTTAAATATTGCTGCTAAAATGATATTATAAAATTATATTTAGAACTGCATCCCATATACTGACAACAGTCAATACTCAGAAAATGCTAGTTTCACCCACAGATTTTTCATCCTCACCCTTGAGTAATTCTTCCCAAAGCACTCGTCCTACAGGACTAGTGCTTTGAGAAGTATTACTTGTCCTTTTAAGATTTCACTCGTAATTACGAGTGGACGAGTGGAATTTTTGTCCCCAGGTCAGCAGTCATGATTAGGTCTTTGAGATTAAATGCATTTCACTCCTTTAAAATTTAACATTATATCATTGATATGTAGGCCACATTGAGAGAAAACCTGTCTTCGGGGTTTCCGTCAAAGCGAGTTTCAAACCAGTCTCCTCAGCTACAAAGATTATCTAGAAAAATAAAATTTCTCCTGTAGCAAGTTTACATATGAAACTTTATAAAAAGCCAAAAACAAACGCGCTGTTCAGACTGCGCGGATGGGCAGGCTGGTCCCCGCCTGTGTTATTCGCAAACTCCCATAGACAGGTTTTCTCGTGACAAGGCCCATGTAATGTAGAACTTTCAAACTGTACATCTAATTTAGCATGTGTGACATAAGTGTAACATGGGGGTGCAAGATCATTCTTGCCCATTGGTTGGTTAGTTGTCCATCCGCCCATCAACATTTACCAATTGGTATCTTATGACCATTACGCCTCTGACAGTTATTAAAAATCTTTGTTTAACTTGGCATATGTTTTTTACATGAACAGAAGGTGTGCATGTTTTTGTATTTTTTATAAAACCCAAATTAAATTGTTGATACTTTTCAAAACTTTGAACTTATTCATTTTTTAGACTTGAATACTATAGAACTGTATAGATAGTGGTAACCTGTTGAGTCATTCAAGTCCGCCACAATTCGAGAATCGAATCACGGCTCAGGTGTATGTAAGGAGCATTACAGGTAGTACTATGTACCAAAAAGCTCCATTTTGTTAGCCGGAACTGGCGTATGGAAAATTAGTTCTGTAGCATGTGGGTTCAGCTCTATTAAAATCGATTATTCTGATTATCCGAAAAGTTTAATCAGCAGAATAAATGAGTTTATGCTTTTTTCAATAAAATATCGTTATTGCGATCTTTTATTGAAAAAAAACTCATTCAAGCCATTTCTTTTGCTGCAATCACACTTGTTATTGTGTTAACTTGGTTTCTGTGACGTCAGTGTCACGTTATATAATGTCAGCGTCACGTTATCACCCGCGTTATCAAAGTAGATCCTTGATGTATATTCGTGGTCTGATTCCACAGAATTTCGCAGAATTGGCCGAGGCAGTTCTGATTGCTGTTGAGTGCCACTCCTCTTACAGTTTTATACCAATCTTTTTGAAACTTAACAGTGCTTTGATCAATGTTTGAAAATGTGCATGTGTTTTTTTTTTCATAAAATAAATTAATTTTAAAAATTTTCAGCACTTTAATCTTCTGTTCTTTTTGGGGCTTGAATACCATGAAACAATGTCGAGTATGCAGACCACTGCAGCAGACGTCATTTCTTCTAACAAGAGAAGGATTAAGATTTTCCAAGGTCTGATTAATACTCACAGCTTGGTCTATAACTGCAGAGACAAATGTTTTCCCATCAAGTGGTGATCCAACTTGGATTTTCTTGTGAATTTCTACCATGCCGTCTCTGATTTTAGGCCAGAGTGATTGTGGGCAGTACATTCTTGACAGGGCCGAACATTTCTGTCCACTGTATTCAAAGCCAGACTGAATTGATCCGTATATAATATCATCTGGGTTGGCAGTGGGATGAACAAAATGCATGTTCTTTCCTCCACATTCTGTGAAAAAATAAAAATGGAATAATATAAACCTATGATCAGTGGCAATAACTTAATACAGCAATATTTGAGTTTTTCATGCATTAATTTCTATACAAAACTTTAAGCATACAATGTAAATGTAGCTTACATTCTAAATATATTATCAAAATATTGGATGCATTATGATGTCAATTGGTGCCATGAATGTGTCAATATCTGCGGTTCCCTGTGAAAAACAAACATATTGATCAGTACATGAGATTTGGTACTTATTCCATATGACATATCAATATGAAATTTCAAGCCTAACTTATTTTGTTTTACTAAAACACTTTCCAGACTATTGTTTTATTGAGAGTTGATTGTATTTATGTACACAGATAAAAGGTTCTTCACCTCCTATTAATCTTGGGTAGGTTCTGTAGTTCTCTAGGTTTTCACCAACCTGCTTCCATAGACGCCGGAATGTACTGAAATTTCAGATAAAAAAATCACAATTATTTTCAGATTAAAGATTTGGGTTAGAAGAATTTTACAATCACTGATCAGAATGACTCAAACTGCCAATTGACCTAACATTGACTTTTTTTAACCAAAGAAATGTGATTAAAGTTGAAGCATACACAATACATCAAAAAATGTATTTTCTTATATGTGGAGAGTATTTTTTATTTCTCTTTATAAAAAAATCATTCATTTTAGTGCTCTTTGGGAGCATCTTAAAAAATAACAAAGACAGCAAGGATCAGGAATCGAAACAGTCAAGTACCACACCTGTCCCAGGATACCAAGTGGGAAAGTAACAAAATCACAATAAACATCACAAACAAGAGCCAAGAGGTCAGCCCTTTCTCTTCAGGTGACCACAAAGCAGTAATGAACAGATGCGAAAGCATGACAAACACAAGAAATATATAGCACAAATGATCCACAAAAGAAGTACCTCCTTGGAACAGTCAATAAAAATATTTTACTGGGGGGCTTAAACCAGTTTCATGACTTAGTAACTGTGTCTCCAAACAATGGGCCATCTGTCGGGACAAAGTTGATCACCCCTGTCGGTAGTCCAGCTTCCTGATAGATACTGAGTGATTACTTACCCTACACTGCCTGTGAAATTCACGCCAGCAAGATGCTTTGACTTAGTAACTGTGTCTCCAAACAATGGGCCATCTGTTGGGACAAAGTTAATCACACCTGCCGGAAGTCCAGCTTCCCGGTAAATTTTGTAGATGAGATAGTTGGACAACATGGCTGTATCAGAGGGCTTCCAAAGAACAACATTACCCTGAAGTAATAATATAATGATTTCTTATCCAGTTTAACCCATTTAAAGGCAAAATGTATCAAATTTAATGCCTAAAGGTAAATTTAAATCGCGCAATCCATTGACATAAGCCATTTTCTGTTTGTTTCTTTTGAGGTGTCAAGTCCCAGTCAACAGCTACGGTCATTATTTCACGATCAATCTCCACGAAAGTATGGGACTGGGCCAGGCTCAAACTCCAGACTCCCTACTGACTGCGCTATGGGGCCTGGCAGAGGATACAGCATAAATTTTATTTTCAACAAAAATTGCTTGGCATCATTTGCCTTTATTTATATGAATTGACACTTTCACACTAGTCAACAATTTTTATTCATATCAGTATGCTTTCCTGAGGCACTGAGTATAATGTGTTTTGCTCAATGACGTAACATCCCACTACCCTGCTACCTCTTGGTCATGAGTTCAGTACCCTACCAACTAAGCTAAGGTACTCCCCAGTTTGCAATTGTTGCTTTTTTTTAATGTAATAAGCTGAAAGTCATAGGTAAGGCCAAATGAAAAACAAGTGTGTTTCGAGTAACAGGTCTGAAAATTTTAGGTAGGGTAGGCACACATTTTTAAACAAATATAATTTTATGAATTTTCAAAGGCATTTCGCCTTTCAAAATGCATAAAATTATATTTTTTCCAGAAAACCTGAAAAAAAATCTAGATTTCACCAGTAAATTTAGGTAGGGCCAGGTTACCCTAAACACAGCTATTTTTTTATTTGGCCTAACTGTTTAAATGATGTTTATAGTGCCTTTAATATGTATTGTATCATTTGGGAATTTCTGAAATTTTCAATTAAGAATATAAAAAATAGGGCTCATGAATTTGGTCCCTGAAGTGATACATACCATGAGAGCAGGAGCAGAGCAAAGGTTTCCTCCAATAGCTGTGAAATTGAATGGTGACACTGCTGCCCAGAAACCCTGTAATATATCAAACATGTAGCACAATTTAATACCTGTGGAGGCAGGAATTTTTTGGTGTTCTCAGGGGCCGAAAATTCGGCCCCTGTCCCAATTGAAATTAGGTGACTTTTTCCCAATTTTGAAAAAAAAAATCCTAATCGTAAAAAAAAAAGAAAAATTTTTATTCAGTCACCACACAAGCTACAACTACCATTGCATCTTATATCTCCTTCAATTTAATGGCAATATAGTATGTTTAATAGCTAATATGTTTTTTTAATTGACCAAAAATGCCTTAATTGTGAGCTATTACAAATTTCTCGATTTAGGGTTATACTATGCTTATTTCCCATGCTGAAAGGCCTTAGAGCCCCTTCCCAAAATTGCAAAAAAAAATCCCTGTGAGGTATACCTATTGAAACATGTAATTATGACGAGTTATTTCAAGCAATAATATTGACTGCAGTAAACATGTACTTGGATAAATCATTGAGCTGAGGAATCTCAAAACTATTTTCATTGTTTCAAGCAATTTGATTGGTTGAAGAAAACATTTTACAGGTAAACATGGATAAATTCTATGAGCAGGGATCTTAGCACTATTTTCTTTCTTGTAATTTGATTGGCTGTTTTTTAACAGTACACTCGGATAAATTCCTTGATGATGATTATTTCTTTGCTATAAACAATTTGATTGGTTGAAGAAAAATTTTACCCTCTACACTTGAATAAATTCTATAAGCAGTAATCTTAGAATTATTTCCTTCTGTGGTTCCTAAAACCTGCAACAACATTGGATTTTTGTTTACCAGTCTTTTCATAACATATTCTGTCTCTAAAGTTCGTTTGGGGAATCATATATTTTGAACAGACAATCACTATCATGCCTGATTGTAATATCTGACAAGTTCTTACCTCTAAACCTCTATTGTTTGTTCGGTTGACTTTAACAGTATTGTTGGGACTCAGTGGTTGATATGCCTGATCATGATATGTGACAATATCTTAGTTCTAAACCTCTATAGTTTAGTCGGTTGCCTTCAATGGTATTGTTGGGACTCAGTGGTTAATATGCCTGATCATGATATGTGACAATATCTTACCTCTAAACCTCTATTGTTTGTTCGGTTGACTTTAACAGTATTGTTGGGACTCAGTAGTTGATATGCCTGATCATGATATGTGACAATATCTTAGTTCTAAACCTATATAGTTTAGTCGGTTGCCTTCAATGGTATTGTTGGGACTCAGTGGTTAATATGCCTGATCATATTATGTGACAATATCTTACCTCTAAACCTCTATAGTTTGTTCGGTTGACTTCAACAGCATTGTTGGGACTCAGTGGTTGATATGCCTGATAATGATATGTGACAATATCTTACCTCTAAACCTCTATAGATTGTTGGGTTAACTTCAACAGTATTGTTGGGACTCAGTGGTTGATATGCCTGATCATGATATGTGACAATATCTTACCTCTAAACCTCTACAGTTTGTTCGGTTGACTTCAACTGTATTGTTGGGACTCAGTGGTTGATATGCCTGATCATAATATGTGACAATATCTTACCTCTAAACCTCTATAGTTTGTTCGGTTGACTTCAACAGTATTGTTGGGACTCAGTGGTTGATATGCCTGATCATAATATGTGACAATATCTTACCTCTAAACCTCTATAGTTTGTTCGGTTGACTTCAACAGTATTGTTGGGACTCAGTGGTTGATATGCCTGATCATAATATGTGACAATATCTTACCTCTAAACCTCTATAGTTTGTTCGGTTGACTTCAACAGTATTGTTGGGACTCAGTGGTTGATATGCCTGATCATAATATCATGTGACAATATCTTACCTCTAAACCTCTATAGTTTGTTCTGTTGACTTCAACAGTATTGTTAGGACTCAGTGGTTGATATGCCTGATCATCATATGTGACAATATCTTACCTCTAAACCTCTATAGTTTGTTCGGTTGACTTCAACAGTATTGTTGGGACTCAGTGGTTGATATGCCTGATCATGAAATGTGACAATATCTTACCTCTAAACCTCTATAGTTTAACAGTATTGTTGGGACTCAGTGGTTGATATGCCTGACCATGATATGTGACAATATCTTACCTCTAAGCCTCTATAGTTTGTTCTGTTGACTTCAACAGTATTGTTGGGACTCAGTGGTTGATATGCCTGATCATGATATGTGACAAAATCTTACCTCTAAGCCTCTATAGTTTGTTCGGCTGACTTCAACAGTATTGTTGGGACTCAGTGGTTGATATGCCTGATCATGATATGTGACAATATCTTACCTCTAAACCTCTATAGTTTGTTCGGCTGACTTCAACAGTATTGTTGGGACTCAGTGGTTGATATGCCTGATCATGATATGTGACAATATCTTACCTCTAAACCTCTATAGTTTGTTCTGTTGACTTCAACAGTATTGTTGGGACTCAGTGGTTGATATGCCTGATCATGATATTTGACAATATCTTACCTCTAAGCCTCTATAGTGTGTTAGGTTGACTTCAACAGTATTGTTGGGACTCAGTGGTTGATATGTCTGGTCATGATATGTGACAATATCTTACCTCTAAACCTCTATAGATTGTTGGTTTAACTTCAACAGTATTGTTGGGACTCAGTGGTTGATATGCCTAATCATGATATGTGACAATATCTTACCTCTCAACCTCTATAGTTTGTTTAGTTGACTTCAACAGTATTGTTGGGACTCAGTGGTTGATATGCCTGATCATGATATGTGACAATATCTTACCTCTAAACCTCTATAATTTGTTGGGTTGATTTCATCAGCATTGTTTGGACTCAGTGGTTGATATGCCTGATAATGATATGTGATAATATCTTACCTCTTACCTCTATAGTTTGTTTGGTTGACTTCAACAGTATTGTTGGGACTCAGTGGTTGATATGCCTGATCATGATATGTGATAATATCTTACCTCTAAACCTCTATAGTTTGTTCTGTTGACTTCAACAGAATTGTTGGGACTCAGTGGTTGATATGTCTGATCATGATATGTGATAATATCTTACCTCTAAACCTCTATAGTTTGTTCTGTTGACTTCAACAGAATTGTTGGGACTCAGTGGTTGATATGCCTGATCATGATATGTGATAATATCTTACCTCTAAACCTCTATAGTTTGTTCTGTTGACTTCAACAGTATTGTTGGGACTCAATGGTTGATATGATGTGACATCCTGCAAAAACAGAAATGGACCTCATTGGTAGGAAACCTGTCTTTAGGGTTTGCAACTACAGTTAAACCTGTCTTAAGCGGCCTCTCAAAAAGAAGACCAAAATGGTTTTCAAGACCGATTATAGCTTAATGCAGGTCAAAAGTATTGCAGAATGCTCCCCTTGGAGCATTCTGCAATACTTCTGACCTCCATTAAGGTACCATGTGTCATTTAGATCTTTGTTTTGTCTATTTATATGTTGCCGCTTACGACAGGTTTTACTGTAGTTGAGATTCAACTCAGCCTGTCTTAGTTATAGATTAGTTAGAACAAGGCAAATTTGTTGAATTTTTATCCTCCGGCGATGGGTTATCACATAATATAAATCCCATTTCTCCTACCCCTATGTCCACCTTTAGTATTATTTAGAGCATAACTACAGCCTGCTTCACTCCATAATTTTGAGATTTGACCTTTTAACACAAGCTCAGAGGTCAAGTGTGTGTAAGGTCAACAATTTCACTTGCATATGAGCCATGTCATGAGATTTCCAACAATGTGGTATGTGTGACCAGCAAAGCCTCAGATCAGCCTGCGCGTACGCGCAGTCTGATCAGAGCTTTGCTTGTCACTTGACTATTCTATGACTGTTAAGCTACTGACTGAACACCATTTGGAGTTTCTTAGCTTAACAGGAGGCTGCATAGGCTCCTCTGAGTCTACACGAGTCAAAATGCCATATTGTTGGAAATCACATGCCACGGCTCATATTGTTCTACACTTCATTCCCTTTAATTTTTTATGCAACATAATCACCTTTAGAAAAAATGTTTTGACCTTTCGACCACATCCCAGTGATGGAGCGTGTGTGTAAGGATAAAATATTTGCTTGCAATGTTGCTGTATGCTTCATTCCCTTTAATTTGATATGCAGCATTAAAAAAATAGTTGTGACCTTTTAACCCCACCCAGGGGGTCTAGGGTATAGGTAAGGTCAAAAATGTTGCTTGCATGTTGATGCATATTTCATTTCCTTTAATTTGATATGCAACATGACCAAATTCTGGAGAAAAAAAAAGATTTTTGGACACACAATTTGCAAAATTTAAATATTGGACCAGTGACCCCACCTCAGGGGCCAAGGAGGTGAGGTTAAATATTTGACACTGGTGCTTTTGTCTTTAAACATATGCAATATTAGCCCTTAAAGTGGCAAGAAAAAAATGCATCTGAAAATGTTGTCTGCTGAAGTCGTCAGCTACAATTAATTGCACAACATAACTGACAAATTAAGTATAGAAGCAAACAGCATGGACCCAGAACAGACTGCTCCTATAGGAGCAGTCTGATCTGGGTCCACACTGTTTGCCAGAGAGGCTTCTTAAACATTTCAGCAGACGAGAAAAGCAGAAGACTTTTGTTGTGATTGGCGCATTAAGGGTTAATTTGATATGCAACATGATCAAATTTTGGAGAAAAAATATTATTGGACACGCAATTTGCAAAATTTAAATATTTGACATGTGACCCTACCTCAGGGGTCAGGGAGGCGGGGTTAAATACATGTAATAATAATAATAATAATAATAAAAGACTTTATTTAAAGAGGGTAACACATTTAGTAACAAAACTAATCTTCCATGAGGCCCTCTAATAAATACATATATACAGTTTTACATAGTGTCTGAAGGTGGTAAAGCAAAAGCTGTTTAAAAATAGTTTTGAAAATAGCATGCTCCGTAAGAGCCTTGTATGGTTGTTCTTGTTTGATGCAAATTGAGGTGCTAACTCACTCAGACTCTGAGGTTTTACTTTGCTTAACCACACAACAGATATTTAATGATTTTATATTGTAAATTCAAAGTCAAGTGAGAACTGATAGCAACAGTACATTTAACTCCTATATAGTCAATAGATGTAATTTATTTATCAAATCATGTATTTGACACTGTTGCGTTTTATCTTCAGAAATATGCAATAAATATTAGTCTCATACACTGGCTCCCTCTATTATTCCATGGGTGAAAGTTCAAAATTTCCAAAATCTTGCACTTTAAAAAATCAGAATTTAAAACTTGCTGTATGCCTTAAAAATATTAAAAAATTCCAAGTTTAATGGTCAAATACTTTGAGATAAACTGAAAATAAATCAGAAAAGCTATCATTATCTGCAGAATTCAGCATTGTGAGGCTGACTTTCTATGGAAAGTCAGCCTCAAAATCCGAAATTCAGGAATAATCCTGAAAACTTTCACCCATGTTGTTCTAAGTTTATACATACCCTTGAGAACTGTACATTGAACCTGAGAAAGTCTATCGTCTCAGCTGCTGCATCTATTTCAGCCTGCCATATATTCTTGCCCTGTAATGATATACAGATATTCAGCATGCTATATACATACAGGATCTTTCATGAGTGATCATGTTTTATTGAATTTATTTAACGAGTTGAGAAAGAGATAATATGCGAGGCTTACCGAGCATTTTATCTCTTTTTCGCAATGAGTTTAATAAATTCAATAATACTGGAGCATGAATGTTAGATTCTATTTATAATATGACATTAAAATTATTTTGAAAACCTTTCATGCGGAAAATGTTAGGGTTTTGCCATATGCGTGATGTTAAAAATGTTATTTCATAACGTTTCCCGAAAATCTGTAATCCACTAGTGGTTTATCGATTTTAATGCATGGCTTTATTTCACTCCCAGACGTGATGTCATATGATAAATGTACATACATGTAAAGATGCTCAATGTTGGCCACATTAGCTATCAATATGTTATGATCTGAAAAATCTGAGCCTTTTTACCCAGTCTTGTTGGGGCTGGGAGACTGATCTGATTTTACGCTATTTGATGAGTAAGTTTGGATATGATCTTCATTAATGCTTTTTGATGAGTCCAGTGTGTCAGAACTAGCTTAAATTTTGTGTGAATTTGTGTTTATTGGGCAGATTCAGATTCCCTCAAAGTGTGTTATAAATAAATGTGTTATGATTTTCAATCTTTCATAAAATGCTAAAATATAGGCTAGGTGGAGGTCAATCCATTGACAGCATCATACAGTGGAACTTCAATGGCTCGAACAGGATTGGGACCATGAAAAATAGTTCTAGCCAAGGGTAGTTCCAGCCATCCAGGGTGGATTATGCATGAAATCACCTGTAGGGACCATAAAGATAGCTAGCCAGCCCAGGTGAATGAGCCATTAGAATTCGAGCCATTGAAGTTTTCATGTATATCAAGCCATCAGCTTACCTGGCCTAGCATTGTAGTTGCAAGGAGATCGTATCTGTATTTATTTGACATAAGCTCAGCTGCATTTGAAAAAATCTCCGCCCGTTCTTTCTGTGGTCTCCGCTCCCATGACTTCCGCACCTCTAGACAATCGTTGATAGCCATATGTAGTAAATCCTGTAAAAATCATATATCTTCATTTAACACAAGATTTTTTTTAAATATAGAATTTACCTATCTGTCCTTAACTCGTAGCCTGTCACTATTTTTTGCCCCCAAAATGTTGTCTGCTTTTCATGTCTGCTGCATACATTCAAATGCGCTTCTGACTACAGTAGATTTTTTTCATGAAAGCAAACATTATAAACCATGATCAGACTGCTTCTAGGGGAGCAGTCTGATCAGGGTCCATATTGTTTGCAATATATGCTACCTATATATAAGAACATAAACAGACAAGAGAGCCGAGGAGCAGATGACAAAAGTTATAACTGGTGATGGCAGACTAAGGGTTAATTACCATTGGTATGCTAGTGACTTCTGCTAATAACTTTTGCAACTAGTTTGGACATAGAATTTTTTGGGAAGTCAATTTGGAAAAAACTCAGCAGACGACAAATAAGGCAGCAAAATTACCCAGCATGCAAAGATTTAAATATGGAATCTGAGGATTACAAAGACACCAACAATTGTCTGCAATTTAGATTGGGCATCAATATTGAATGACAACGCTTGAATCATTACTTGAACAACCGATGACTTTGAGGTCAAATAATTTGATTTAGATGCTCAACCCCCAGATTTATATAAGCCTTTTTCCGTCATTCATGACAATTGTCGTCTGCTCTCTAATCTGATTATGTACTTTGGTAGCCTATATTGCAAACAATATGGACCCAGATCAGACTGCTCCTAAACTTTAGGAGCAGTCTGATCAGAGTTCATCATGTTTGCTTCCATGCTAGGAGTTTTCTAGAATGCCTTTTAATATATGCAGCAGAGACAGCGGTAATAATCAGACAAAATTTTCATGACATAAATTATTGGCAGGATATTACAGAACCCCGGAAGGGACATTTTCTTTCTTTTATATATGAGAAGAGAAATTATAGCAAGAAAACAGAATAGCATAATAACAATAAAATTAAATGTTGTTTGTTTAACATAATTCCTGCATCTCATTGGCTGAAATATATCGCTTAACAACGTAATTCCGGTTACTGTTTAAATTTCCATTCTAATTTTATTGTTTAAATTTCTTTTCTGTTTCTCATTTTAATTTCCATTCTGATTTATTGTTTTAATTTCTATTCTGTTTTCTGGTTTGAAATTCTATTAACTCATTGGCTAGCAAGTGTCTTGCTCAAAGACATAGCACAGTGCCTCCAGCAAGTCTTGAACTAGTGATCCTCTGATACCAAGTCTACCACTGACACTGAGCCACTGCGCTCCTTGGATAAAGTTTAAAGGTACTGTAACTATGATGTTGGAGGTCATCAAAGGGGTAATGTATGACGTGTGTATTATCGCTATTGCAGTGTTTTCGTTAACCCTTTAATCGATAATAACGCCTTTTGACCCCTTTGAAATATCATGTACATGTATTTGAAAATATTATGGAAAATGGAGCATTAAAAATTTTGCTCTTTTGGAGCAAATGCTCCATTTTACATAATATCTTCAAAAGTATCTAAAACTTTAAAGTTTTCTTGAATTTTTTCAATGTTGTCTAAAATTAGAAAATGATGTTATGATCTAAAAATAGCCTATGGAGTAAAGGGTTAAGAGGCAGCAGCCGACAAAAACAGCCAACTACTTTGTCTACTGTGCTGGCTACTTTGACAGTTTGGTCCATGAGTTATACTTTTAAGCAGTGACTTTGGCCAGTTTCCCGGCAACATCTGCCGGGTACTCAAAATCTAAGTGACATCACTGACCATCTACTCTGATTGCAAATTTAACAAAACTGGTGTTAAAATTTGGGACATCAATAAATGCATGGGTTGCCTCATTAATAAAGATCATATAATAAATTTACATAAAATATGGGAGGTTTATCAAAATCAATGCAGAAGCATGAACTTAACACGTAAACCTGACATAATTATAAATACACATGCACCACTGTATTCAAAAGCTTTAACCCTTAAAGCACCACATTTAATTTGCAGCAGATGACATTTTCAAATTTGGCAGTTTTTTCAAGAATAACAAAGGTAGATTATTCACATGAAATATCATGCCTTATTTTTTTTGAAAATTAAGAAAGATGCACAATTGTCGTCTGCTGCAGTCCTAATTGGCACTTTCAGGGTTAATTTGTTTGCCTTTGTCCTGTTGAGTTTGGATACTTTTGTTTGATTCTTTATGTCCTAGTCAACAATTTTTCAATTATGTTGGGACGGTCTTCCTGCCTGGGTTGAACCAGCACTAAGCAAGGATCAATGTGTCTTGCTCAAGGACACAACACAGTGACGCAGGTGCGGCTCGAACCCACAAGCCCTCAGTCTTGAGTCAAGCACTCTCCAAAACATGAATTTGGGTTGATAGTTTGATTTGATGCTTAATTACAAATCAGTGAACAATAATGTACCATGGTTACCCAGCATGCTTTGAGTTAAAGTTAATATTACCTGGGTAGCATAGTGATATTTAGCAACCTGCCTCTGATGATCGAAGGGCTGAAAAAATAAGAAAACATTTTTATCATGAAAATACAAAATACTGGTATTGTACAGTAAAATCTGTCTTAAGCGGCCACTCAAAAAGCAGACTAAAAATAGGCTTTCAAGACCATTTATCACTTAATGCAGGTCAAATGTATTGCAGAATGCTCCAAGAGAGCATTCTGCAATACTTTCGACCTTCATTAAGCTATCATGATTTGTCTTTAAGACCTTTAGTTTGTCTATTTTTGAGTGGTCGCTTAAGACAGGTTTTACTGTACTGCAATCTGCTGCACTGAAGGCCTCCAGATAAGATGAGGCAGTTCCAAATTAACTCTTTCCTTGCTATGCTGCTAGCAGCAGTTTTTGCCTTCTGTTGTTAACAGTTTGGACCCAGATCAAAAAGTCAGGCCTGATCTGGATCCAAACACTCTGATACTGATAGTGTTCCTGAAAGAATATTTTTGAAAAAGCTAGTTTTGAAAAAGTCAGCAGATGACAATAAAAGCATGAAAAATTACCCAGCATGTCAAGATTTAACCCTTAAAGTGCCAAGAAAAAAATGCATCTGAAAATGTTGTCTGTTGAAGTCTTTCGCATGCAAAACACATGTTCTGGGTGTTTGGATGTGCACTCTTCATCTGATGATAATGATTGTAAATATATTTATACAGAGCACAGTATTGATCTAATGAAGGATTACTTATCTACATCCGTATTAAATGACTCTTTGGTGAATGCGGTATTATGACTGGTCTACCTTAGAGTAAGGTAAAAGCTGAAAATGAGGCGAGATTTTATTCAAAAGTAACCGTATCATCTTGCACCATTTCCTCAGTATAGATGCAAAACACATTATTTAGTCATTAAAACGCCAGCAAAATAACTGCATCTGAAAATGTCTATTTAGCATAAGCATAGAGGCAAACAGTGTGGACCCAGATCAGACTGCTCCTACAAGAGCAGTCTTATCTGGGACCACACTGTTTGTCTATGAGGCTTCAAATATTTCAATGGACGACAAAAACATACAACTTTTTGTGATAATGCGCTTTAAGGGTAATAAATGTTAGAATTTTCATAAAATGCACGCATGTTTGCACTGCCCAAACAACTTGTTAACTCTTCACCAAATTATAAATATAACCTGATTTCCCTTCTTTAGCAGATGAAATAGCCGTACCACGCCCAGATATGAATATTAAAGTTACCGCCTTCACAGTGAGCAAAAAGTTCTTTTATAAAAACATTCATACAGAGCACAGTATTGATCTAGTGAAGGATTACTTATCGACATCTTTATCAGTATACATTTCATGTTTTGCAGGCCTTCAGATTTATGGTGGGCCTGGGTCATTGTCACATGATTTCAAAATATGGCCCATCACTTTTGAAGGCAGTGGGCCCAGTGGACCCATCCTTATTAGTTGTGAAAAAATCTCACTTAAATAAAAATATTCATCTCACAGCGAGCGAGTCTAAGAACTCCACAAAACAGTTGTCAATACAGTAAAACATGTCTTAAGCAGCCACTCAAAAAAAGACAAAACAAAGATCCTAATATCAAATCATGTAGTTTAATGAAGGTCAAAAGGATTGCAGATTGCTTACCTTGGAGCATTCTGCAATACTTTTGACCTGTATTAAGCGATAATTGGTCTTCTTTATTAAGTGGCCGCTTAAGACAGGTTTTACTGTATAATCAGCAGTCAATATACATATATGCATACAAGTGTCTGTGTCAGTGTGTAGGTAAAGTATACTACCCAAATGTCAACTGTGGTTATTTTGATATGCTTGGGCCCATCATTTCAGAAAATGACCCACCATTTTTTGCTCTATGGATCACTTCAGCCCACCAATCTTGAAAAAGATCTGAAGCCCTGGTTTGGGTTGTAGAGGGGGTCAAAAACCTACATTATGGTAATTCTAACCCTTATCATGCTGATATTTTTGTCCAGCAAATGTCGTCTGCTGCACATATTCAAATGCAAAGCAGACTAATTTTATCATGGAGGCAAACACTGTGAACCCTGATCGGATCATACTGCACCAACAGGTTTAGATAAACAAAATTTTTCAGCGTAAAGTTGTAAATATTTCCCATCCTATAAGATTTAGCATACGTTTCGGGTGCTCAAAAGAACCGTCTCATTGAGACGGTTCTTTTGAGTACCCACAACATATGTTTTAGTTGACAAATAAGAAAGTTATTTTTCTGTTACGCGCTCTTAAGGCAAGTCCTGTGCTCCTAAAGTTTGCAATATGTTTACAAGATTATGATATCTTTTATTGGCCTTTAGAAAAGAGAGCGTAATGAAAAAATAATTTTCTTATCTCTCAACCAAAACATAATTGAGCCAGTGCATGAGGTTTCCAACAATGTGGTATGTGCGACCAGCAAAATCTCAGACCAGCCTGCGCATATGCGCAGTCTGATCAGAGCCTTTGTTAGTTGCTTGAGTATTCTTTGATCTAAAAGCTACTGACTGAATACCATTTGGATTTTCTAAGCTTAAAAGGAGGCTGCAGAGGCTCGTACGAGTCTACACTTGTCAAATTGTCAAATTGTTGGAAATCTCATGCCGCGGCTCATATGTTGTGGGTGCTCAAAAGAACCTTTCCCATGATAATGGTTCTTTAGAACACCCAAAACAAGTGGTTAGATGTAAATGGATGAGAAAATATTGACAACTTTGAACCTAAACTTTTGTCTATCCAGACCTATGGTTTTTGTCATATAACTTTTAGCTCACTGTAAAGGCGGCAACTTTAATATTCATATCTGGGTGTGGTTCGGCTATTTCATCTGCTAAAGAAGGGATATCAGGTTCTATTCATTTTGGTGAAAAGTTAATAAATGTTTGAACCACGCAAACGTGCATGCATTTCATGTAAATCCTAACCATATACACACTGAACTCACATTTTGAACCTTAAAGCGCATATCGCAAAAAGTCATATGCTTTTGTTGACCGCTGAAATATTTGAAGCCTCTTAGACAAACAGTGTGGACCCAGATCAGACTGCTCCAAAAGGAGCAGTCTGATCTGGGTCCACACTGCTTGCCTCTATGCTTATGTTAAATCTACTAGACAGTTATTTTGCTGGCGTTTTAAGGGTTAAATAATATGTTTTGTGTCTTTACTGAGGTAATGGCGCACTTTTGAACAAAACTTCTCATTATTTTCAGCTTTTACCTATGTCTAAGGTAGACCAGTCCTAATTACGTATTCATGGGGTGCGGCCTTTACGTAACCAAAAAGTACCATAATACTTACACAGACTTGGTATTTAACTTGATCTGTCCTGATCTCTTTGTCACCAATTACAATGGGAATATCTTCTACTTTTCCTTCATACTTGGCTAATGTCTGCTCCAGGAGTTGTCTGTCCTTTGACCCCGGGGCATAATCTGGCATCGGCTCATTCTTCGCAGTGTAGGTTTCATAATCAAATTTCTGATTTGATGACATTGTCCTGATGTGAATTTGGCTGTTGAATATAATCAAATTACAAGCATATATGAGCAGCGACATGAGATTTCCAACAAAGTGGTATGTGCGACCAGCAAAGCCTCAGATCAGCCTGCGCATATGTGCAGTCTGACCAGAGCCTCTGCTAGTCACTTGCTTATTCAATGAGTGTTAAGCTACTGACTGAACATCATTTGGAGTTTCTAAACTTAAATGGAGGCTGCACAGACTCATCAGAGTATGTTTATGTCAAAATACCACACTGTTGGAAACCTCATGAAGGTCAAGATAGATAAAAAATTTGAGTGTGAAATTGCAAATATTTTCTAACCCATCAGTTTTAACATTATGTTTTGTGTGCTCAAAAGAACCGTCTCATTGGTATTTAAATGTTTTAACTAGTGGATAAAAAATAAATAAATCACTCAAAATGTTTATCTGGATTAAATTTCATAGCTCTATCATTTTAATTAATAGCATCCCTGCAAATGACATTAAAGTGCTTTGATGGCTGGGATAAAACCAATGATGAAAAGATTGAATAATCCCAGAATAGACCTGTAATAAATCCCTCACATCATTGACTAAATTTCCAATTAATATACAGGTATGAGATAATGAGATAAAAAAAAAGGCATGAGATAAATTTCTTAAGTTTCTAACCAATTGTAATTTCTTCTACCAGTCTTGCTAAGGGAAATAATCAATAGCAAAAATCAAAATTGGATGGTACATGAGAATGGTGCTCAATGGACCCTTTCCTGTCCCCACTGAACACCAATGATGAAAAAAAGTATGATGAATTGGATTTTTCTACCTATTCTCGGGACCGCAACAGTTGCCAAGGCTCGCCGAATATGACAACGATGCCATTTTGTTTTTTTGTATCGATATTTTGATTTTTGCGTTTCCCGCAAGATAAACTTCAATAAAGGCCAAATAGCTAACTGTTTTCACAGCAAAATATTGCATGCACTGATCCAGAGGGGAGTGGGGGGGGGGGGGGGGGGGGGGTGGCAAGGGGCCCGGACCCCCCTGGAAAAACACAAGTTATATGGGATTCAATAGGGAATAAGCAATGGGACCCCCCCCCCCCCTGTTGTTGGAGCCCCTCTGGAACCTCGGAAAATTATAATTTTCTTTGAAATAAACCATTGGCATTCTGTAAGATAAGTGGAGTACTACTAAAAAAGAACTAAAAAAAACATTGTAGGGGATTTTTATGACAGATGGCCCTATACCCCCCCCTGACGAAAATTCCTGGATCCGCACATGTCTTGATACAAAGCTTGAGTTATTGTTGTTTCATCTATGCTGGAATGCCATATAATAATTATTACTTAGGACTTTTCTGGAAAAGCTTAGCGCTTATGACAGGCTGCATATTGTACCAATTAAAGGTATTGAGTGTCAAACTTGGAGGTGTGATGTGTCAGAATTTAGATTCCAAATAGTCATTTATCTATCTGGAATTTGATTATATCTCAAGGTATATGGAATTTAAAGACCGTTTTAATGTGTTAAAGCTCCTAAGATATTAGAAACACTCATTTCTTTCACGTCTAAATGATCGCAAACCGATGGCCGTTCACCCCACCCACTTCCGATTTTTTTCAATAACTTGTGAAAAATCGGTGCTATTATAATCAAAATAATCGTGGCGGGACAAAAGACAATGTTTTCCCTTTGAAATAAGCGCAGACTGATGAAGAAATCGGTGAATTTGAATAAATACAGCCCATTTTTCATCTTTTTCCGGTTACCCGTAATGTTAAAATTCACCGTTCACATCACCGCGGTACATTTGTTTATCTGTGTCGCTAAGGCTGTGACGTCATGGCGGTCCCGAGAATACCCAATACCCTCTCTATATATACTACCGTAGGGTTCTGGGTGACGTTCCCTGCACAGCTAGGGGACATCCAGATAACGTCCCGATCCGAAGGACTGCACACTTATTTAGTGTCATCCCTGCAAATGACACTAAGGAAAGGGTGTTCCGACACCAAAACTTTTCCTCACCACGAGTGGAGACCAAACCTCGAACAGAGGCAAGTGCAGTATCTATATATAAACCACTGAGCTACCACACTTTCGGTCTTGATCTAACTGGAGTCTTCTTATTCGGTGGATAGTTACGACAGTATGTGTGATATCCAACTACCTATTTCAAAATATCTCTGTATCAAAGCTATTTATGAAAACTTTGTAACTCATTTTGTGCTGCACAAATATTGAAATAATAAACAACACGATCTGGTGTCTAAATATGTCCGAAATTCTGAAATGAATACTCACAACCGATAACTAAGAGAAAGCAGTTTCTTCGCAAGTGCCATCTTTGGCATGATAACCTCAACTAAACCTAGGACAGCACAATCAACAGACACTGTGGACAACCAGAAAGAAATGACCTCGACTGGAGGTGTGCATGGAGGTGTGCGAGAATTGTCCAATCAAAAATGATTTTACTTTTGAAGATTTATCTGGTTTTACCGTACCCGTGTCGCTAACACAGTAGGAACGAGAACCAATCGCTTATCAACGAATCACTGCAAGCGTTACAAAGTGATATTTGGTATCTCAAGTAAACAAACAGGTGCGCTGCTAAAAAGATTAAAATTATTAAAGTTCGTAGATTTCAGAACATTATGCTAAGTTTTGATTTCAGAAATGCATGCAAGCATATTTAATTACCTCAAATCCATACTGTAACACGTTTTATATGCTTCATAGCGATGTAAATTTGCATGTTACCAATTTTCACGAGATCAGTGGCATGTACACTGGTATCGACAGGCACCAATTATCGACACCTGATTTCTAACGTCAAATTGAAGGGTCTGGTCAGGTGAAGAATTTGGAGAGGTTAGGTGCAGCTTCGCTAATGTTTGTTGCACTTACTGACGTAATAATATTTACTGTTTCCCTAGGGAACTGTTGAGGATCCAATGCTTGTTTTGCCCCCTCTGTATAATCTTATCAATACATGGTTACTTGAGGTGTGAAAATCATTTCGACAAGATTGGTGTATATGTGGCAGCAAAAGTATACTAATATTCATTCTGATGCGCTGACGACCCAGTCGCCATATTGTTTCTACTGCAATATAACCTTTCTGAAAGTCTTTATTTGGTTACCTAGCCGTTCTAAGGCGGTGGTTCTGTTGTTGTTGACTTTTTGTTTATTGTTACTCCCATTGTGGGAGTCTGTAATTATTGTTCTATGTTTTGCTGTACGTTACTTTATGTCCTTTCTAGTATTGCAATCATCTTGATGGGGAAGTGAGATCTGGTTGCTTTGCTTAATTTGTCTTCCTGGTGCATCGTGATGGTTGAATGGCTCTTCCTCGCGGTGCCATTGGGTTGTCTGCAGTTTGTGATTGTGGTATTTCCTGATCATACTCACTTACTATTTTTTAGGTTCAGATAAGCATACTTTTTTGAACATTTATTTGTAATCATTTTCTTAACCATCAATGTAAACATGTGTTTTGGGTGCTCAAAAGAACTGTCTCATTGAGCACCCACAACATATGTTTTGATTGAGAAATAAGAAAATTAATTTTCTGTTACACACTATTAACCCATTTTTTGTTTCAAATTATTTGCCTTTAGGCAGAGGTTCAGATATTAAGCAAACTTTTTTTAGCATAAAATTGTAATAATTTTCTGAATCATCAATTTAAACATATGTTGTAGGTGCTCAAAAGAACCGTCTCATTGAGATGGTTCTTTTGAGCACCCACAACATATGATTTGATTGGGAAATAAGGAAAATAATTTTACACTCTCTTATCTGGATTCAGGCCATTGTTGTTTCATCTTGCAGACTGTGATTGTTAAAGATGCCAATTACTCGTGCTATTACTCCTACAGAGGAGGTTGAAGGTCTACGCCTGAAGAAGACAGTTTTTCTCGGATATTCAGATGTGGCTGCAGGTGGCTTGTAGGTTTTATTAATTTTAATCCCCCGCTGAAGGCTGATGGGATACTGTTTTGGTATTGTCCATCTGTCTGTATGCCCATCTGTCCATATAACATACCCTGGGTATATTATGCCCTGGGTATATTATGGGGCTCAAACCCCGGACAGTGGTGTTTTCTGAGGCATAACTCTTACTTTCAAGTGTAAAAATGATGTTACACCGTCTAACGCCACGACTGACGTCATTTTGCAGTAATATTGACGTCAGCTAGTGCGTGCTTTCCACACGCTTTAAAAACTCTGACTATAACGTTTGATATATCATATTTTTTTAGCATTGACTCTATAGGCGAGGTGTGTTAGAGTTTGAGTTATTTTCCCTTGTTCAGTAATTTCATGCTCTGTTCAAAGCTTATTGTTAGATTCTGCACCTGTAATACTTTTAGACAATTTGCAAATGTTCTAAAATTTCGAACACTTGTTGCCTGCCAAAAAGGCATAGACAAACAGCTCAGACCCAGATCAGACTACTTCTTCAGAAGCAGTCTTATCAGGGGTCTTCCCTGTTTGCTATTCTGACAAGCACTTTGTTAGTTCCAGCCCTGAAAAACAACATTTTATTTGAGAACAGAAAGAGAAGTGTTAGAAATTTTATAACATTTACTGTATTGTAGTATAGTGCAGTACACAACTCTAACCAAAATGTAATCTTTGATATTTCCCTTTTCACAAAGATCTTTTCTGCAGAGGATATCAATTTGCTTCTTTATTTTGATATATATATTAAAATTAATATTTTTGCTGAATAATTTCTAGATTTTCCTTTTTTAGCCCCTACCAGGTGGAAAAAAATAATTGTTAAGATACTATTTCAACCTTAAGGTCTTAATTAAGTAATGTGTTTCAGTGGCATATGTTTTTAGATTATGGCTTCAAATTTATGAGGTACTTTTTTAGCGCCTCTGTACAAAATGCAAAGAGGGCTATTAAAGGCATGTCACCGTCTTCTTTAGCAGAAGGGCCTGTGTTTGCAAAAGCATTGGTTAAAAACTTTGGCTTACTTTTTAAAAGAGCTATGTCTCATGAAGCCTTTGATCAACCAAGTTCATATACCGGACCTGATATTTGATACTGTATATTTATGAATGTACCATAGTAACCCACATCAGCTAAGAACAGGCCTTTAGTTAAGAATGTGTCATACAAAAATAATTTTCTTACATATTTCTCAACCAAAACATATGTTGTGGGTACTCAAAAGAACTGTCTCTCTGAGAGGGTTCTTTTGAGCACCCAAACCATATGTTAAAACTGATGGGTAAGAAAAAAATACAATTTTATGCTCAAAAGTTTTGTTTATCCCTTGTAAGAAATTTGGTTAAATGTTTAAAAAAAATGGCTTAAAAAATGGCTATCTCCTCTAACAAAATCTTTCCTTGCCTGATGATTTGTAGTTTTATGGTGTACCATCACAATCCACATCAGTGACCTTAAGGTCAAGGCCATACACTCAGAAATCAAATTCTTGCTTGGAAATTTATCAAGCTTACATCCTAGCTTATATCAGATACTGTTCAAAAGCTTTGGTCTGTACCATATCTCAAACCTGGTCAATGAACTTGGTTTGTTTGTTTTGATTCTATGTGTCCCTGAGTCAACAAATTCAGTAATGTCATGATGGGAAGATTCTTTGTGTTCCTGAGTCAACAAATTTTCAGTAATTTCAGAATGGGTCTTCGTGGATTGAAGCAGTACTAAGCAGCGGATAAAGTGTCTTGGTCAAGGACGGAGAGTCTCAAACTAACAAGTAACAACCCTTCAATCCCCAGTCTAACTAACACTCTACCAACCCTCAGTAAACTTGGGTCAAGGTCATAGACTTAGCATTAGTGGTCATAGGTTTAGATAAACAAAATTTTCTAGCGTAAAATTGTGAATATTTTCTTACTCATCAGTTTGAACATAGGGGAGCGCAGTGGCGCAGTGGTAGAGTGCTTGACTCTAGACCGAAGGGCTGCGGGTTGGAGCCTCACCGGCGTCACTGCGTTGTGGTCCTTGAGCAAGACACATTTATCCTAGCTTAGTACTGGTTCAACCCAGGAAGACACGTCCCGCATAACTGAAAGATTGTTGAGTGGACGTAAAGAATCAAATCAAACAAACAAAAGTTTGAACATATGTTTTGGGTGCCCAAAAGAACTGTCTCATTGAGACGGTTCTTTTGAGTACCTACAACATATGTTTTGGTTGAGAAATGAGAAATTTAAATTCTCGTTACACACTCTTAAACTCAAGTCCTGTGTAATGTATGTATTTGTTTATTGTAGGCGTGCCCTGCTAGGGCTTAACATGAGAAAGGTTTTCCATTCTATAGAGGTGGCTGAGATTGGTGAAAACAAGTTGGCTTGTGAGAGGGATCAGGCTGTCGACACCAGAGAACAAGACTTTGATCTTGTACAAGTTTGGAACCTTAAATATGAAGAGGTACTGAAGATACTCTGGATTTAACATATTACTACCATATTGCCCCACAAATAATAACTTATTGCCCAATGAAAATACCTGGGAAAACAGTGCAGAACCAGATCAGACAGCTCCTGGGGGAGTAGTCTGATTAGGACCTTCACTTTTTTTTTATTCATTTTGTGAATCACATACACCTTTTCATTGCTCTGATTAAAGATAAAAGGTTTTTTGTTTGGTTTGATGCTTAACGTCTCAGTCAATAACTATGGTCATGTCTGGATTGTCAGTTCACTTAACCATACTTTTTTTCCTGGGCAAGCTTGACAAAGTGGTTAACCAGTACTTTGTGCACATACTTTCACTTGTAACCAACAACAACCCTTCTTGAATCAGCGGAAAGGAGGAGAATGGCCATAGAAATGATTTGAGCGCCGATCCGACAAAAGGGTCCTTCGGGCATTTTAGCAGTTTTGTGTAATCAAAATTTCAAAAACGTCTAAAATTTCAAGATTTTGCATGTACTTACAATGGAGTCAAATTGCTTCTAACATGTAATACAATCAAAGGCGCAAATAGTTCTGATAAAATTAAGTGATACGTCTTATGTATGTTGCCATGGCAACAGCTGTGCATATGGACTATACATTACCTTAAAAACAGGGTACCTCATTTCAAATGCTTTTGTAAACACGGAATAAGCGTATGTTGGCTATTTGCGCAGTCTATGCAATTGCATACACATCAAATTTACAGAAACATGGAGCATTTTGAAATATTGCTCCTAGCGTCTTTGTTTTAGCGTCATAATGTTAACAAAATGGTGTTGACGTCAGAACGTCATTAACAACGTTTAGTGACGTCATGTTTAAAACACATCATCTATACGAGTTCAAACACTCATATCTTTGTTATTTGTAAAGATAATCTCTTCAAATTTTCTGTAATTGTTCACAACAGCCAGCTCTTTCTTTTTCTGTAAATATCTCACTTTGGACTTTTATTGCCAGAAGGTCCCTTCTGTCAGATCTTGGCTCATTTCATTATCAATCTCCATGAAAGTATGGGAACGAGACACGCTACCCACTGCGATACACGGCCTGGCAAAGATTAGAGGTAAACTCTTTTTTTAACTCAAGTGTGATTAATTCTGAACTCCTCGAGCAAATGTTCCAAATTATGCCCTCTACTAGAATTGCACAAAAAGCCTGCTTGGAAGAAAAAAAATTGTTGCCAGTGCTGAAAATAGATTTGATCTCGATCCTCATCGAACAGGACTCAGATCCTAGGGCTCACAACCCTCTTGTTGGTATTGTGAAAGCCATAAAACCTGATTTATTATAAAGATTCATTATATAATTCGCGGATCCAGAAAGTTTTGTCAGAGGGGGTCTGACTCTGACAACATTTCTTTTTAGTTGATGAGAGGAGGACAGAGGATCCATATAACACTTAAAGTGGTCCATCATCGGCCCACCAGCAAAATGCCATTTAAATGGCGTTTCCCTAGCATGCGGATGATAGCCCGACAATGAATGCTGGCTTGGTGGCTTTGTGATTTTTTCAGAGGATCCGGACCAGTAGTGTTAAAAAAACTATATTTTTGTGATTTTCCTGGGGAGGTCCAGACCCCCTGTCCCCCCTTTTGAACCTCACATGATTATCCATTAGCGTTGCTTTTCAATATTGGAACCAAGAACTTTTTCAGATAACTTGCAGAAAAGCATGCATGGCATTGTTAATCTCGAAGTCAGATTCCACATTTGAATAATCTTATGTCTGTTGTGATATTAAAGAAGAAATTACCTTTGTTTGATAGGAAACCAAGCCAGACCCTGAGGTATAATGTTTATTGTTTCTCTTGGTATTAGTGGTTATAGTTACCTGAAATTTTATTTTATATTTATTATTATATATATATATATGAGCCACGCCACGGGAAAATGTGTCTGTGGGATTTCCGACTAGGTAAGATTCAAGCCAGCCTCCTCAGCTACAGAAACAAGCTGCAGCATTGAAATTTTGATTTTAGCATGAACAAAGGATTTTTGAATATGGAATTTGCCTTTAAATATGGAACTTTGGGATTTCTAATACGTGATTTAACTCCTGAAACACAACTTTTGGCTGCAATAGGGTATGGAACTGACTTAAATTTTCTATGTGTAAGAGACCTGAGTTCCATATCATATTTGACAGAAAAAAATTGTTGATTTGTGTTTTTTCTAAGGGTGTGCCAAGCACAGGTTGAATGGGAAAATGCATGAGGGTCTGTATGGGGTATAATGATTAGTGAATAATGGCCTTATTTTATAATGAATAGTGAATAATGAGCCAAAAATTAATCAAAAGTGAATAATGATGGCTAAAAAAATAATGAATAATCCTATTTTTTAAATGAATTGAAGAAAAAATTAATGAATAGTGAATAATCAGATTTCTTTGCCACCTTTCTTACTTTTAATGAATAATTGGTCTTATTTTAATGAATAACCCAAAATTTTAATGAGATGAATAATGGGCTAAACTTTTAATGAATAGTGAATACCAGACCCCCCATCCAGACCCTCATGCATTGAACCTGTGCATCGCACACCCTTTAATAAAGATAAATTACAAAATATTACAGTCGTGTATGATTTTTAACTAACCTTATATATCAAAAATTGCCATATTGCAGCCAAAAGTTGTGTTTCAGAAGTTAAATTACATTTTAGAAATTCTCAGCTTCCATATTTAAAGGCAAATTCCATATTTATAAAGTCCTTTGTTATGAGTAGGTATCCTGCTATTAAGGCAGTGAACGAAAAGATGCTGATCAGACTGCGTGGATGTACAGGCTGATCTGTACCTTTATTGTTCGAAAAAGACATTAAGCAGGTTTTCACATGCCGTGGCTCATATATATGTCCCTATTTAATTTTCTGTTAAACTGAAAACTAGTGCTTTGAAGAACTGGATTTCAGTATTACTTTGTTGTTCATTTATCAGACTAGATTCCAGGCCTCTATGTAAGAGTGCATAATCAAAAATTGATTTTCTTATTTCTCAACCAAAACATATGTTGTGGGTACAATGAGACGGTTCTTTTAAGTACCCAAAACTTATGTTTAAGCTTATGGATAAGTAAATATTAACATTTGTAGGCTCAAATGTTTTGTTTATCTGACCAATGGATTCTAGACTTGCTGACTGTAGACTTGCTTTAGCTTGAAATAATTATGCTAGCCATTTCATTACAATAACTGTATTTTTGCACTTCATCTAAATGTCTGTCGTGTTCATTTTCTTGCCAGTATACAGCTGCATACCATATTCAACCTTATAGGCGCACACAGGACGCAGTGGCTCAGTCGGTAGAGCGTTAGTCTGGGGATCGAAGGGTTGCTAGTTTGAGACACACCACAGCCAACGGAGTCTTGAGCAAGACACTTTATCTGCTGCTTAGTACTGGTTCAACCCAGGAAGCAAGGAAATCTTTGTGAGATGACTGAAAAATTGTAAACTGGGTTGTAAAGGATCGAAACTAATGATATATATACACTGTGCATTTTTTTCAAAATCAATGTTGATTCAGATCAGCTGGCTTCTGATGGTCCACAGTGTTTTCCATCCACACAACAAATCTTCAGTAAAACCTGTGTAAAATGGTCACTCAAAAAAAACCCCCAAAGGTCTTAATGACAACTGGTAGCTTAATGAAGATCGAAAGTATTGCAGAATGCTCCCTTTGGAGCATTCTGCAATACTTTTGACCTGCATTTAGCGATAATCTGTCTTGAAAACCATTTTTGGTCTTTTTGAGAGTGGTCGTTTTACACAGGTTTTACTGTAGATTAATAATGAAACTGCACCACTGGAACGACTGAAAATCAGAAGTCCATATATAAAGGACCTAGTGTGCGCTTATAGAAGTATGTGTGGTTATATGCGATATTAGGTTAATTAATAAGTGAATTCCACTCATTTCAATGGAAACAGACTGAATTGAAAATAGTGTAGATTATGAACCTCTGGCTTGTTTAGAATAGGGAGCGTAGTGGCTCAGTGGTAGAGTGCTTGTCTCTAGATCAAGGGGTTGTGGATCCGAGCCTCACTTACGTCACTGCGTTGTGTCCTTGAGCAAGACACATCAATCCTTTCTTAGTACTGGTTCAACCCAGGAAGACCCATCCCAACATAACTGAAAAATTGTTGACTGGGATGTAAAGAATCAAATCAAGTCAAACAAAAAAAAATCTTTAGAAGTCATTTGATCTGGATATATGCTGATTTCATAAGAAGTGGATATATACTGGTTCAGCAGGGCATTGGGTTGATGTTTTAAGCCTGCCTAATAAAAACTTTTTGGTCATATGCTAGTGTTGCATGTAGTAGAATAGCTACCTCTTATATATCTGTCTGGTGATCTGTACATCTTAGTTGTATAATCCAGCTATACTCACAAAATAAGTTCCAGATCCCGACTTGTCAAAATGCATGTAAAAAAAGGGGGGGGGGAGGAAATATTGAACATTATAGTACATGCACATGTAGTTTTGATGTTCGGCAGAAAATGCTGTTGATTTGAATGTACAGCTAAAATTTATTTAGATATGGATCGTAATTCAAAAAGCATCTAAGCTTCAATCCATGAAGCGCCACCAAAACTTTGCTACAAACATTTTAGAATATGGTTCAGGCCTCTAGATAAGAGTGCATAACAAAAGATGTCTGTCTCAATAAGATGATTATTTGTTAAGCTGAGGGGTGAGAAAATATTGACAATTTTAAGCTCAAATTTTTTGTTTATCTGAATTAATGTTTTGATGCTGCCTTAAAAATAAATAAAGCTTGGTCTTTCTGCAGATGATTCACATGAAATATCTAGCCTCTTTTTCATGAAAAGGAAGAAAGATGTTGCAAATTCTGTTGTCTGCTGCAGTCAGATTGTGGGTTTACACTCCTACCTACAGGTTTAAATAAGTTGGTCCAATCTGTGGCCAGTTTCCAACATATTTTATCTTATGAACTTTGCAGTAAGTAATGTAAAGAAAGAAAGTAAGTAAGTAAGTAAGTAAGTAAGTAAGTAAGTGTTACAACATTTAGTACATACATAAAAACATACATGACATGTAATAGCTAATCTTCCATGAGGCCCTCAATAAAATAAATTGTAAGTGTAAGTTAGTAAATGATTTTACTAAAAAATTGTAACAACTAACTTAGTCATTCCGGCTGATAGTGCTTATGATTCCAAATGCACAAAGACCCACCCATAATGGCCAACATTTGAACCAATAATTGCCTCCCATGTAATAAAAAAATAAAACATGGCCACCATCATGTTACAAGGCATCTAGGTCTGTCACTCCATATTTTTCTGAAGGCCCTCAAGCAAATTTGGACAAACTGGGCTGATATTCCTGGTAAAAACACGATAGCCATGTATCAATCTCTAAATAATGAGAGATACACACAATATATTGGCAGCTTTATTTGCACTGAATATATATGTTATCAATAAATTAGGCATCAAGTAATGTCAGAAAAATCAAAATGTAAGTAAAGTGTCAAAAAGGGATCAGGTCAAGTTCTGATTTTTTTTATTTCTTATACTGTGTTTGTCCATGCTCTAATAATAGCACATCATCCAATTTGGTGTTGAAAATGTTTTTTCTTTCAAATCTCAGGCAGATACAAGCCTTTTATAATCATCCACTGGAAACTTTTGTAAAAAAGCATGTTGCTTTATCCAACGATCTTGAAATCTATTTTCTCTAGTGGTCCATATTATGGCAAAAGTATGTCCATTGCCCAGTATTTACTTTCTCAGTGCTTGCATTTCTCAATGCAAAACATTGAAATGTCATGTGATCTAGACTGCGCCTCTAGGTGGAGAAATGTCAACGTTAGCCAATAACTTGCTTTATTTATGGGTGTTTATGTGATGTAATTCATGCATCGTCACAACATTATGTACACAAGTTTCGCTCCCTGGCTGTTCCAACACCTCCGTTACAAATACAGTATTCCATTTTACAAGGGTAACTAGCAGAGTTGGGTGGAAGATTTGATTGATAATATAGAATATAAATATAAGGATTGAAATTCATATTTTAAGCTTGCACTGGATGATGAAAAACATTAACTTTTTTAATGTTTCCGAGAAGCCCTTTGGGCTTCTCGGAAACATTAAAAAAGTTAATGTTGGGCTTCTCGGAAACATTAAAAAAGTTAATGTTTTTCATCATCCAGTACAAGCTTAAAATATGAATTTCAATCCTCAAATAATTAATTTAAACAATTTGTTCATATTTTCTTTCAGTTTTCTGTGATTCTTGTAAATACTGTGGTACCAGCCGAGAAGTGTCACTATGTATGTAGTAAAATAATGGATCTTTGTACACAAAGGTAGGTTAAATATAATAATGTGATTTAAATAAATTGTTTGAGCAATTGGATTTTCCTTGAGACAATGGACATGTTCACTGTTTAGTGTTCAAAGAAATACTGAAATTATCATTTGCTACTTATGTCTTTTATAGTACTCCTAGGTTTTTAAATGTAATGTTTGAGCTAGCAGATTTTCCTCTGGATGTCACATGTTCATTGTATAGTGTTCAAAGAAATACCGAGATTTTCGTTTGCTACTATATGTTGAGGTGGACATGGAGTGTTTTTGAACAGTAAACGTCATATTGACCATGGAGCGGAGGTCAATATGATTAAGTTTACTGTTCAATAACACTCCATGTCTACCGAAACATAAGTTAACAATTGTTTTATTATGAAATAAATGTATACTTGTTATGCATTTCCTGCCATTTTATACCATTAAAACCATTGACGTTACGGATGGATCATGCGAAATTACTTGACATTCTGATGTCTTTTGCCGTAAGCCATGCAATATTACCTCGTGCCGTGTGCTTTGCAACATCACGTCCAGCAAATCATGCAATATGTACTTATATTGATTCAAGTGGATATGCATCTGGGCCAATCAGAAGATGTTTCTTTATAGATTATATAATAATTATTTATGTCTTTTATAGTCCACCTAGACATTTACATGTATTGTCCCCAGAAAGGCTGGCAATTCTAAGATCAGTAGGGAAGTTAACTGCTGCTTACAATTGCTTTGTGTCTTGGGTCTATCCTGACTATTGCTACTCTACTGACCTTCCGTGATTCTTTTTCAGCTCTGTTGACAGACTGGTAGTGCTAAGTGCATTGAGGGTAGATGTACCATTAAATGATATACATGATATATATGAGAACATGATTCTGGAAACACCCTGTAAGTTTACCAGTAGCTATAGTGTACATTCTGTTGACAGACTGATGGTTCTAAGTGCATTGAGGGTAGATGTTCCATTAAATGATATACATGATATATATGAGAATATGATTTTGGAAACTCCTCGTAAGTTTACCAGTAGTTATACTATAGTGTACATTCTGTCGACAGACTGGTGGTGCTTAGTGCATTGAGGGTAGATGTACCATTAAACGATATACATGATATATATGAAAATATGATTCTGGAAATACCCTGTAAGTTTACCAGTAGCTATAGTGTACATTCTGTTGGCAGACTGGTAGTACTAAGTGCATTGAGGGTAGATGTACCATTAAATGATATACATGATATATATGAGAATATGATTCTGGAAACACCCTGTAAGTTTACCAGAAGCTATAGTGTAGAGTCTGTTGTCAGACTGGTGGTGCTAAGTGCATTGAGGGTAGATGTACCATTAAATGATATACATGATATATATGAGAATATGATTCTGGAAACACCCTGTAAGTTTACCAGAAGCTATAGTGTAGAGTCTGTTGTCAGACTGGTGGTGCTAAGTGCATTGAGGGTAGATGTACCATAAAATGATATACATGATATATATGAGAATATGATTCTGGAAACACCCCGTAAGTTTACCAGTAGCTATTAGGCCACTGGCTGGATATGGTTTACCTCCCCCCCCCCCCCCCCCCCAGGGGGAATTTTGTAGACCATGTTTTTCTTGAAGCCCAATGTCTTGCAAGGATTTTGCAACATGTTAGCCCTCTGACAATGGCAGCGTTAAGCTGTAACAGCCTGTTATATACGTTACCCAACAAAATATTTGATAATTAAAATTCTTTTTAAGACTTCAGAAAAGTGCAAAAGATAAGGTAAGATTTCCAAATTGGTTATATTTTCTAAATAAGCTATTACTGGGCCACAGATAATGACATTTGAAAACAAATATAGTCACCCCCTATGTAGTTTATGTTACATTTTTTCATTGAACCCCCTTTAAAATGATAAATGCATCTAATATAGTTTGTCTTAAATTTTATTGAAACCAGTTTATAGTCATTAATTTGGCATTACATTAAAGATTTTTTATTTATCTTTTCAAAACTGCAAGCATTACGTTTCTATCTTATATACTTTTTGAGTTATTAGATGATGAACTTGGTACCCCCATATCACAGAAAAATGTAAAATGTAATTCTCCAGGCCTCGCGCTGGCTATAGACCCAACTTCCCCCCAGGGGGAATTTTGTACACTATGATTTCCAAATACTACATTATATAAGCCACAAAATGAAATAAGTTAGCCCTCTGAGAATGGCAGCGTTAGCCGGTAACATCATGTTATGTACGTTACCCATAAAATAACATTAAATTTTCCTGATAATGTCTCCAACATGACATATTCACACTTTTTTTGAAGTCTGGCACAGGTTTAAGAATTTCTTATAGCACAGTTGCATAATTTTAGCATTTATTTTATAAATGTATTGAGTTTTTGCCGTTGTATATGTTACTTAGTGTTTCATATGTTATTTCCAAGTATCAGTATGGCAGTTATTGACTATACATGTATTACATCTGTCAGTGAATATAGTAAATCTATAAGGCTGCAATTCAAATGAATTGAAGTTCCTTATTATGGTGTCTTACACTATTTTACAGCCCAGGTTACATACGTTACTCTCTGAATACCATTAAACATTCAAGATATGGTCTCCAACACGACCTGCTTGTACTTATTTGCATGCTGGCACAGATCCATGTACTTCTTTTTACTCTGGCTCATTTGCTGAGGAAGTAACTCAAAACATAAACTACCATAAACCCTCTTTTCTTTTATAGAGACATCAAATATAGTTGACATAATACTCATGGAAAGTTTGTAACATTCAGTGCAATGTGCGAGTAACAACTTAAAAGATCAAAGAAAACCCATCAGGTAGAAGTTCTAGAGCAAATCTTCATATATTATCCAAGGGTTTTAAAGAATATTACTATTCAACTTATTACTCCTCTATCAGATTTATCTTGAAAGGATTTTGCAATATGCTAGCACTCTGGTAATGGCACCATTACCCTGTAACAGCCAATTATATATATTATCCATCAACATCTTTGATAATTTTAGTAAATGACAGACTTCTGAAAAGTGCAAACCATACGGTAAGATTTCCAAATTGGCTATATCATCCAAGTAAGCTATTTTTGCATCACAGATATGGACCTTTGAATGCACCCCAAAGTGTTACATATGTTACTTTTTTCATTATTCCTTTATAAATGATTTATGAAACTAATATAGTTTGATTTTTTTTAATGTGAATGTGCTTACTAACTCATTTTGTATTAAAGAATGTTTATGTACCTTTTGGGAACTGCAAATATTATGTTTCTATCTTTTATAAGGTTTGAGTTGTTGAGTTTTGAACATGGTAACCCCATATCACTCAAAATGTAAAATATAATTCTGTGGCTCTTTTGTTAGGGTACAATCAAGTTCTCTTTCACCCAGAGGTACTATATTTCCTTCCCATTTATTTTCCACACATTTTGTCCATATCTGGTAAGCCTCACTTGTTTTCATGGGAAAGACTTGATAGTTCAATCTTTGTATGTATATCTTAAGGACAAAAAAGCAGGGTGGAGTTAAGCTCATGTTCATGCCATTTGAAATAGTCAGTATATGTGTAAGGCTTTGTTACTTTTCCAGAAACATGTCATAAGTGCAGCTTATTCACAATTACATAAATAGCACATGTTAGGGCTCCATATCACTGATGAGTGCCTGGAGCAATTCTTTATTTGTTTTCCTACCCGTCTTAGAATGTTGAGTGGGGGAGGGGTTCTCTATCAGTTTGATAGGGATAACCTTTCCATAGTACTAACACATTGGCACATTGGTAGTGTCACAATCTATTAAACAGTGTATTACGGTAGATCTCTTCCCCTATATTCTGGCCAATGCTGTTGACATTCAGAAGGTGCACCTTTTGTTGCATACACCATTGTTGAACAAAACACCCAGGTTATCCTCTGCGAGAATGTTTGTAAGCATGTTTAGACTGCTGCTTATACATTGTATATATATGTATCAGTGACAAAACCAACATGCCCTGCCTTTAGTGCCTGGTTGAATACTGGTGCCATCAGATCCATGAGCTATTATGCTCTGTAGCTACAGCATAAACATCAAGGTGATGTGCAGCACTACATGGCCAATCTAATGTTGGTTCAATGTGTGATTGCAAGCCATGCTGAAGTTTGGACTTGTCAGTTTTGGTGGAAATTCTATCCGGAGTTGACAGTGACCATAGTACAGGTCCCAGAAGGAAAGGCAGTGTCAACTCAAGGTCAACATTATGTCCAATAGAAAGAAGGTCATGCTTACCAAGACGCTCCTTTAAGCTCTCATCTGGTTGTTTACGTTTTGTAAATTGGGCAATTTCTTCTTGCTTGACCTCGCAAGCATCAAAATTTTATTAGCTTGTAGCATTTTATGGGGGATGTGAAAGACAGATTTTTTAAACTAAAAGTGAGTCAATGAAGTCTGCAACAGCCTTCCTGCCAATGTCATCAGCCTCAATAAGATCCTTAGCTATGCCAGGCTTAGCAGGCACACCTACAGACAAAAAGTACAGTTGATTGCCTTCAAAACTAGAACTAAAAGGATTGGTGAAGCCTGAAACTGCATCTAGTACTTATTCTACTTTGCATCTGAGCAGATTGAATTTTTCATTTCAGTGCATTGAAGAGTTGTTTCAATATACTGAGCTCTGATGTGATGAGTAATACACCATTCCATCTGTAGTATGAAGCGTAGTTCTAGCTGCTGAAGCCGATAATACCTCTTTATTGTTTGCCTGATAGTTAAGTCAAAAGCATTTATCAAGCAAAGAACCTATGGTTGTGTCACACTAAACCCATTTTGTTCGAGAAGTTCTTTGCATCTGCAATGTGTATCAAATTTATGAGTGTAATCAGTTACACAGGTACATATTGTGGGTAGTTATCGTGATCCTTTGCAATGAACATTGGGAACAAGGCATACAGATAGAGATGACATGCAATTCAAAGTTGTTTTCCTTGTAGCCCTAATCAGTGTCAACACCATCTGAATCATATCCATATACCTTGCCCAGAACTGAGCTGTTTCACAGTGACTGTCTTTCAGAACTTCCGATTTGAATTCATGGTATCTATACTGTTTATGTGAGCAAACAGCGAAGGTTGATAGATCACATTATATTATTAGTTTAAGTCACCATAAATTAATAAGGAATTTCAATTTATTTCAGCCTTATAAATTTTCTAAATTCTCTGACAGACTTTATACATGTATAGTCAACAACTTCTATACAGATACTCAGAATAACTTATGTATCATTTGGTAACACACATAACAGTTAAAGCTCAAGGCATTTATTAAATGAATACTTAAAATAGGTAAGCCTTGCTAAAAGAAGTACACAAACCTGTGCAAGCATGCAAACAAGTAAAAACAGGGCTTGTTAGAGACATTAACTTAAATATTTAATGCTATTATGAAGGTAACATACATAACATGTACCTGAAAAATAGTGTAAGCGACCATATTAAAGAACTTTAAATAATTTTAGTAACAGCCTTATAGATTTTCTATATTCTGTGACAGATGTAATACATGTATAGTCAATAAATACCATACTGATACTCGGAAATAACGCAGAAAACACTAAGTAACGTATACAACAGTAATAACTCAAGACATTTATAAAATTAATACTAAAAATATGTAACATATGTTATAAGAAGTTCATAAACCTGTGTCAGCATGCAAATATGTACGAACATGTCATGGTTGAGACAGTATCAGGGAAGTTTAATGCTATTTAGGGGGGTAACGTATATAACGTGATGTTACACGTTAACGCTGCCACTCTCAGAGGGCTAACATCTTTTATTTTGTGTCTTATATAATGTAGTTTCAGAAAATCATAGTGTACAAAATTCCCCCTGGGGGGGGAGGGGGGTCTATAGCCAGCTCAAGGCCTATATAGTGTACATTCTGTTGACAGACTGGTAGTGCTAAGTGCATTGAGGGTAGATGTACCATTAAATGATATACATGATATATATGAGAATATGATTTTGGAAACACCTTGTAAGTTTACCAGTAGCTATAGTGTACATTCTGTTGACAGACTGTTGGTACTAAGTGCATTGAGGGTAGATGTTCCATTAAATGATATACATGATATATATGAGAATATGATTTTGGAAACACCCTGTAAGTTTACCAGTAGCTATAGTGTACATTCTGTCGACAGACTGTTGGTACTAAGTGCATTGAGGGTAGATGTACCATTAAATGATATACATGATATATATGAAAATATGATTCTGGAAACACCCTGTAAGTTTAACAGTAGCTATAGTGTACACTCTGTTGACAGACTGATGGTGCTAAGTGCATTGAGGGTAGATGTACCATTAAATGATATACATGATATATATGAGAATATGATTCTGGAAACACCCTGTAAGTTTAACAGCAGATATTCAATTTTATTCACTGCTTACCATATTTACCTAATAAGTGCACTTTCCATTATAAGTGCACACTCTGTACTTAATGAGTTTGTTACACTATTAGCCTGGCCCCAAATTTATAAAGCTTTTTCCTTGCTCAACTCAGCTGAGCACAAAATTTATCCTGCTGATAAATGTTAAAATTCCAACACTTTATCAGCTTCTGATTTTCAAAAATTCAAGTGCTGTGGTTTAATTGTTGTGGATTCTGATTAGCTGGCTTCTGATGAAGACAGCTGACCTGAATCTACAATGTTTTAAAAAATATGAATAGAATATGTGCGCATCTTAGAACAAATGTGTTATCGTGTTTTTTGCATAGCTCATATTAAGGTTACTCATGGTGTAGAGAAGTCTATTTTACAAATCATTAAACAATGCACCTTACAACATAATACTTTGTGTGGTAATAAAAACTTAAGTAGCTTCAATATTAAAAATATGCATAAATATAAAGTCACTTTTGTTTTGGAGTTATCACTATGACATCAAATAGACTGTAAAAAAAGGTAAAACTTAAATAAAAAGCGTAAGTATTTGTAAGCTGTTATAAGTTTCAGACAAAGCAGAACTTTACATTAATTAGTTTGAAAATGATGTTGCTTTTTTGTGATTGGTGGCTCACATTATGATTGCAATTATTTTGTGTCTAAAGGTCAACCTATAATTTGCAGCAGACAACAATTTCAAATTTTGATGCTTTTTTTTCAAATAATAACAATTAAGGCAGACGATTCTCATGAAATATCACACCTTATTTTTTTCGAAAATTAGGAAAGATTTCGCAAAATGTCCTCTGATGCAGTCGTGAATGGCCCTTTCAGGGTTAAAAGATATTTTATATTTTCAGTGACAAAATGTCCACACTTGCCTGATGATGCTAAAATCTGTGATCCTTTCCTCAGCACCCTAGTTCAAATGATTCAGGTAATTTCTGATATTATTCACTGACAGGTAACATCACCAATATCCGCTAATGGTTCAACCGAGGAAGGTTCAACCCAGGAAGATTCAACCCAGGAAGATTTGTTTGATTTGAAATTGATTCTTAACGTCCCATCAACAATCTTTCAGTTAAACAGGAATGGGTCTTCCTGGGTTGAACCAGTACTTAGCTATGATAAATGTGTCTTGCTCAAGGACCACAACGCAGTGACTCCGAAGAGGCTAGAACCTGCGGCCTCTTGGTCTCGAGTCAAGCACTTTACCACTAAGCCACTGCGCTCCCTATAACCCAGGAAGACAGTAAATCTTCCCGACATGACTGAAAATTTGTTAACTGGGACATCCCCAATATCCCCTACTGGTTCAATCCAGGATTTAAGACAGTAAATCATCCCGACATGACTGAAAAATTGTTAACTGGGATGCAAAGCATCGACAAAACAAAAACATCACCAAATACAAAGTGCCCAGCCAGGGATTTTCCTAAGCATGATTTAGGGCCGAATAACGGCCGGTCCCAATTCAGAAATAAGCAAAAACTTCCAAAATTGTGTATATCCTTCCCAATTTCTTAGTTCTACATTTTGATGAAACTTTCATGAAAATCCAAAAATACCAAAATTACAGATGCATGAAAATTGGCATAAAAATGTGAATGAAAACATGTTTTCATTCACATTTTTATGCAGTTTTTCATGAGTTTTTAAGGTGGGCAATTAAAGCAACAAATATGATACAGCCTTACACTGCTAATTTATATGGTTTTTAATCCATTTTAAATTGTGATCCAGTTCTAGTTTTCCCAATTTTAATGGTTCAAATGCTTTTCTTCAGCAGGCCCCTGGCCCCAACTTCAGAAAGGTAGGAAAATCCCTGCCAGCACATGAGGTTTTGATACTCATTGAATGTGGGCAAAACCCTCCGATAAATGCCAAAACTGATGAATCCAGCAATGCTAGAGGTCTAAATTTTGGTCCGAGTCTTTGTCTACATTCATATTTGGGCCTTGACGCAAGAAAACCTGTCTTCGGTGTTTCTGAAAAGGTCATACCCAAACCAACCTGCTCAGCTACAGAGACTACCTAGAAAATTGAAATTTTGCTAGTAGCAAATTTAGATGTGATACTTTCCAATAAGCAAATAACAAAGGTGATGATCAGACTGTGCGGATGTGCAGGCTGCTCTGCACCTTTGTTGTTCACAAATCCCCTAAGACAGGTAATTAAAGCCTCCAATAAACACCAATACTGGTTTATCCAGTAGTGCATGAAGTCTAAATTTTAGTTGGGAGTCTTCAAGACTTCATCTACATACATATTTTGTGTATGCAAGCAGGGAAGGCTGTGACCAGTCTGCACACATCTCCTCTGAAACCATTGGTCAGAAATGAAAACAGTTTGACAGAAATAGTCACTAGGTGACTTTCCATAAAAATAGTTAAAACAAATTTGATCCGTCCAAAAACATGCCCACCAGAGGACATTGCGATTTTCCCTTAGATACTTTAAACATCTCTGAAACAAATGGTTTAAAATAATTTGACAAGGATGTTCATTAGATGACTCTCTTCAAAAATTGCTCAAATGAACATTCTTCAGATGAGCGATCTAGGGCTACTTGTTTAACCTTTTACCTCATAGACGCCTTTTAAGGCTTTTGCAAACAGAGCAGACACAGATCAGGCAGCTCTTGTAAGAGCTGCCTGATCAGGATCTACTCTGTTTGCTTATCAAAATATGATATATCTGATTGCACGCTAGTGGACCTGACAAATAATTTCCTTGTTTTATGTACCAACATGAAAGTTTATTTATATAATTATTCATAGTGGGTGGAGCTTGCATGAATATTCATGAAGGAAAGGGTTAAATTATAAATGTCATTACAGGTGGAGCACCAGCCAAGCAGTCTTCTACTTATTCCAGCTCACAGAGCCTGTTTAGGGAAGGCAAGAGAGGAGGATGGTAGTCAACAGGTTAGTGAAGTTTTCTCCCCTTACAGGGGACAAAAATATTTCAATATTGCACTTGTCCTGCAGGACAAGCGATTTACAATTTTCACTCATCCTGCAAACACATGCATTTGTCCTTTAAAAACGTATGCAATAAAGATCACAAGGAAGTAATATGTTATATGACTTATAAAGTTCTTTATATAACTGCTAAAATGAGGAAGCACAGTGGCTCAGTGGTAACTCGAGACAGAGGGGCCGCGGTTTCGAGCCTCACTGCGTTGGGTCCTTGGGCAACACACATTAATCCTAGCTTCGTACTGGTTCAACCCAGGAAGACCCTTCCCTATATAACTGTAAGATTGTTGATGGGAGGTAAAGAATCAAATCAAACAAACAAAACTGCTAAAATGATATTTACCCAGTCAGTCTCATAACTACATCCCATATACTGACAACAAAATTTCACAGTCAATATTCAGTAAATGCTAGTTTCACCCTCAGATTTTTCACATGACCCTCAAGCAATTCTTTCCAAAGTACTTGTCCTACAGGACCGGGGACGAGGGCTGGGAGATATTGAGTCTTTTTCCACCGACCTTCAGACCCAATGGAAATCAAAGATTTCTCTCGCCCTGTTCGGCATTCAAACAGAAATTTGAAATTTCAATCTGTGTCCCCTTATAATGTAGTCAACAGGTCAGTGTAGTTATCTCCCCTGTTTGAAATCTTGCTGCCTGGTCAAGGTCATTGATTTAAAATTTAGAATTTTCATGTTGATATGCGCCAGAAAGTCCAAGCACAACATCAGGCAAACTTTCCTGTCTAGCACACAGGGTGTGGAAGGTAATAATGGAATAATAAATACTGTACAGTAAAACCTGTCTTAAGCAGCCACTTTCAAAAAGACCAAAAATGGGTTTTCAAGACCAATTTTTGCTTAATGCAGGTCAAAATAAGGGGAGCATTCTGCAATACTTTCGACCTGCATTAAGCTACCACATGGCTTTAAGACCTTTGTTTCTTCTATTTTTGAGTGGCCACTTAAGACAGGTTTCACTGTATACCCAGATCATAGGAGAAGTCTGATCTTGATTTACACTATAGTTAAACCTATAGGTATAACGGCCACTCAAAAAGAGACAAAACAAAGATCTTAATGACAAATGGTAGCTTAATGAAGGTCGAAAGTACATGTGCATTCTGCAATACTTCTGACCTGCATTAAGGGATAATTGGTCTTGAAAACCAATTTTCGGTATTTTTGAGAGTGGCCATTTTACACAGGTTTTATTGTATTTGCAAAAGTTTATCTGTCTAAATATGGCACAAGTGTTATACATTCAATGCAGCCCATTATACAACTTGATTAGGTGTGTAGAAGATAGGGATGAAATGACAGTGTATACCAAGGTCAGACTGCTCCTTTAGGAGCTGTCTGACCTTGGTATACATGTTATGCTAATGCCTTTCTGTCCTAATATTGATGGTAAATATACTGATAGGCAAAAGAAACGCTACATGCAAAATTTTCTATAAATTACTCAGAAGGAAATAAAATTAGTGACAGCAGTTAAAATATTCATGTATATTAGCCAACATGCCTGATAAACAAAAAGGGTTAAATAAAAAAAAAACGATGCTTTTCCCAAGGTTCTGGTCATGGTAAGCTCGTTTTTGTGAACCATATGTCTAACCTGACAAAATTCTATTGTAGGGTTTCTAGTGCCTGTCAGTATATTATAACTTTTTTTTTACATTTCCAGGTTATATCAAAATTCCAAGAAGTTATCAACCAAGTCACCAAACTTAGTTTTGATAAGGAATTCAGTTACAATTTGGTAGGTACATCTCTAATAAACGGTTGTTTTTGACCCTAGCTCCTTGAACTGAGACAGCTACAGCTTAACCAAACTCTCAAATGTTTACCGTAAGGTTTTTTTTTATAATAGCAAAGGTAACAGCCGAGGTAGTCACCTTTAATTAACCCTGTACCTCATAGAGACGCCTTTTAACATATTTGCAAACAGAGTAGACCCAGATCAGGCAGCTCTTGAAAGAGCTGCCTGATCAGGGTCTACTATGTTTGCTTATGCAAATATGATTAGATAAGATCCTATACTAGTCCTGACAAGTAATTTCTTTGTTCTATATACCAACATGAAAGTTTATATAATTATTCATAGTGGGTGGAGCCTAGCATGAATATTAATGAAGGAAAGGGTTAAGAAGAGAAAATTTGATTATGACTTCATGGCATTGGACTATACATGCATGGAATCCTTTTATTTTATTCTTTACACTCCAGTCAACAATTTTGCAGTAATGTCGGGACAGGTCTTTTTGGGTTGAACCAGTACTAAGCAGGGGATAAAGTGTCTTGCTCAAGGACACAACGCAGTGACTCCATCAGCAGTGAGACTTGAACTAGCAACCGTACAATCTCCAGTCTAATGCTCTACCAATTGAGCCACTGCGCTCCGCAATGCATGGAATCTATTTTAAAAATCACTGTGCCTAGACGCTATAAAACCTGATTTTGTTGCATAACAACAACAAAGGTACATGTAACTAGCCTGTGCATCTGGGCAGTCTGATCAGCACCTTTTATTTTCCCAATCTCTTGGTCCGAAATTCAAAACTTATGGCCTAGAATTAAGGTTGTTGCACAAACAGGGACCAAAACAATAAACTTCTTTTGTTATTAGCAGATAATGGATGACCTAATCAGTCCTGTATAGATGTGTAGGCTGATCATTGACTGCATAATTTTCAACAGCTCTTAACAGCTATGGTCATATCGAGACGGTCAGTTCACCTAACCACACTTTTTTACTGGGCAAGCTTGACTAGTTATTTAAGATTTTTTTTACCCTTTTGTATACTAATGAATTCTTCCTTCTGGTTTGATACAATAAACTTGGGACAGTCCATTGTACACATGTACATATCTAGGGGTGTCGGGTTATGATTTACAAAATATATTGTATTATTTTGTCTGAAGGTCTTTGTTACCTTTACAAACAGTGTACACCCTGATGAAATGCAGCATTATGCTGCATTTCATCTGGGTCTTCACTGTTTGCCAAGGTACCCGTTTATGGATTTCTGGTACACAAATAGTGATAAGTTTTATCACTTGCTGAAGGTGTTGGTTAACTTTCCTTTACTGCAAATGAACTTTTTTTGTGTGTTCAGTTATATCTCAAATTATAAAATTGAATTGATTGTATTTCAAAAAATGTTTGAACCCACATTATGGTTACAATGCAAACAGGGTGGATCAAGATCAGCAAACTTCTTCAGAAGCTGGCTGATCAGGATCTACACTGTACATGTATGTAATGCAGGTTTTTGCTATGTTGCACAATTTGATTGTGAGAGCAATTTGTATTCACTTGCTAAAAATAGCAAGTGATGTCAATTTCTACTTGATTTTTGGAAAATGTGTTTGATTTGATTAGGGGTATTAACCTACGTCATAGCATTGATGTTGCAAACACGTAGTATGACCCCATCTTTGATTTACAAGGTAAGTTTTTCTCTTCGTTAATTTAATCAAATTAGTGTCTGTCAAAACTAAGCAGTGCAGGCGGTGCCTTACATCACACTTGAACAGAATATATAATGGTCACGCCCAGAAATGCCGTTGCCTTTATAATCATTCACCCACAAATATCGAAGCAGGTGACTGCTAAAATTATCGTGTTTTCCGCGCTTCGATACTTGTGGGTGAATGCTTACAAAGGCAACGGCATTTCTGGGCGTGATCATTATATGTTCCGTCAAAGTGGGATGTTAGGCACTGCCTGCACGGCTTAGTTTTAACAGGCACTTATTTGTATAATTTTACGTAGGGCAAAACTTACCTTGTAAATCAAAGATGGCGCCATACTACGTGTTCGCAACATCCATGCTATGACGTAGGTTGTTAACCCTGTTGATTCTTTATGCCCCAGTCAACATTTTTTCAGTCAAGACAGAACTTCCCGTGTTGAACCAGTACATAGCAGAAGATAAAGTGTCTTGCTCAAGGACACAAGCAGTGCCTCAGGTGAGGCTCAAACCCGCAACCCCTCCATATTGAGTCAAGAACTCTACTACTGAGCCATGATGCTCCTCACTTTTTGGAAAAACCAGTACTACCAAGTTCTAAATTTGATCCCTGATATGACATCTGTGTTTTCAGATTTATAAGGGAGACAGCCAAAATGATTCAGAACAAGTGTCCATGATGTACTCATAACCAGAAAGAAGACAGTGTTTAAAGAGAGTGACTTTGGCCTATCTTGCAGATAGTGTGGATCTATGGATAAGTGTCCAAAACTGTGTTCAGAGTATTTAGGTCATGAGCTGCTTGTTGCTGTAGATGGTCAACATAATCCTTGTCATCTCCTTGCTAATGCACCGGTTGATTTTTTATTTTATTTGATTCTTTACATCCCAGTCAACAATTTTCAGTCATGACCGCATTGACCTGACAGGTATTCCTGGGTTGAACCAGTGCTAAGCAGAGGATAAAGTGTCTTTCTCAAGGACACAATGCAGCACCTCTGGTGAGGTTCTAACCCACAACCCCGCGATCTCGAGTCAGGCACTTTATCATTGCGCTCCTGTGAACCGGTTAAACTTGAGCTGGGACTTCATTATGTGTATTTGTTGAGTATTAAATTTCAAAAACTTTACAAGTCATGCTTTTTTCTTTCCCTTTAATTTATGATATCAAATGTTTATTTGATTACAATTACAGGCCTCTGGCATTTGAAATCAGTTTTCTTATTTCTCAACCAAATCAGATTTTGTGGGTACTCAAAAGAACCATCTCACTGAGATGGTACTTTTGAGCAGGCATAACAAATGTTGAAATTGACGGAAAAGAAAATATTCACAATTTTACGCTCAAAATTTTGTTTATCTATATGACTATTTGTGGCCCTCAGAACAAATTTGTCTTTTTTGTTTATCTATATGATTATTTGTGGCTGAACACAAATTGTCATTTCTGATGGACATATTAAATTTAAACTTCAGTGCTAAGAAAATGAATACAAACCTAATTTACGTTTAAAAATGTTTATTCTATAAATATTCTTTCTTTGTCACTTAGCTTCAGATAAAGTGTAAAACTATTTTCGAATCTCTCAACATTTGTTGTGGTAGTACTCCAAGGAACTTCTCCGAGAGAATTTGACAAAGGACCAGAAAAACATATGAGTCTGTGGCATTTTGACAAGTGTAGACTCAGACGAGCCTGTGCAGCCTCCTTTTAAGCTTAGATACTCCAAATGTCATTTGGTCAGTAGCTTAACACTCCCAGAATATTCAAGTGACTTGCAAAGGTTCTGATCAGACTCGCGTCACATTGTTGGAAATCTCATCTCAAGGTTCATATACTTTCTAATGCACTTGCTTTTGTAAAGCAACCTCTGATTGGATAACGTTAAAAATTTGTGACAGTATATCGTGTGATATACTGTAGGAAATAGTTTAACGTCATCAATTACGTCATATTTTGTTGGATGACATGCGGCTTTCAACGCTCCCATTCGAGATGAAACTGCAAAAGTGCATTAGAATGGGGATAACCATATTCAAAATTTTTATTTGGGGAGGTATATCGTCGGATATACGTTTGGAAATCACCTTTTACGGCTCCGCTAGCGCGATGCTGTAAAACTAAATTTCAGACCGTCTATCCGACGATTTACCTCCCCAAATGAAAATTTTGAATACAGTTATCCCCTAAATATAAAGCAATATGAGAGTGATTATTTTCATATTCATCAGTCTAAACATGTTTTGTTTCAGATTTTAAAAAATTACTTGCTTACAGGTTTTTCTTAGTGGTACTCACACAACATACGTTGTTTTAGTGAAATATGAAAATAATTAAGAAATACACCTCTTATCTGAAGCCTGTTCTAAATCTATGTCTAGTATAAATTAAAACTGAAATTCATTGACTTGAACCTTGATACAAACTTGACAATTTTTAGATGTAAAAGGCTGACACCAATATTTGGGCCAGTATATGAGATAAAGTTACTGGTCTCAAAGGCAGGCTTTCAAGTGCCCTTCAACAAAAAAGTAGGGAAAAAGTAGGGATAAAAATTTGGAAAAAAATTGAGATTATCTGTGTAAAATAGTAGGGATAGCAGGTCTTTTCCAGTACAAAAATCATCACAATGATTTGTTAAGATATATAAAATTTAACAATAAGCAGGACAAGAGCTGTGATAACAGCGACTCTCTTGGGTAAACCCTTAAACAGCGAAGAAAAAAATGCATCTGAAAATGTCGTCTGCTGAAGTCGTCTGCTGCAAATAATTGCCTAGCATTACTGACGAATTAAGTATAGAAGCAAACAGGGTGGACCCAGATCAGACTGCTCCTATAGGAGCAGTCTGATCTGGGTCGACACTGTTTGCCAAAGAGGCTTCTTAAACATTTCAGCAGACGAGGAAAGCAGACGACTTTTGTTGCGATTGGCGCATTAAGGGGTAAAAATTAAATTTTAATATGTTTTAGTGGTGGGCTCCCTGAACAAAAATAAGATTGATTTCTAAAATCTGAGTGAGCGAAGCGATCAAGGAAAAAATTCTGGATTTTTACGCATAAATGACATTTTAGAGTGAAAAAGTAGGGATAGTAGGGCATTTTCAAGAAAAAGTAGGAGCATTTCAAAAAAGTAGGGAAAAGTAGGAAAATTGGGGCCCGCTTGAAAGCCTGCAAAGGTGAGCAGGGAATGCTCAGATGAGGTGCAATTCCCATAGTCTTTGATACTTGACTAAAAGTATGGAGGTAGATAAAGACTCAGACCAAAACTGAGACCTATGAGCCCATTGAGTCTAGTATAAATTAAAACTGAAATTTATTAACTTGAAACAAACTTGACAAATTTTAGTTGTAAAAGACAGACACCAATATTTGGGCCAGTATATGAGATAAAATTACTGGCTCAGAGGTTATAAAACTTTTTTCATGCTCAACTCAACTAAGCATGAAATTTCAACTGCTCATGAAAACTAAAATATGGACAAATAAAGAAATTTCTTGGTTTAAGTCTCTCAGAGGTTGTATTTATCATGCTAATAAATATTAAAATGCCAATAATTGTTGGCATTTTAACTTTTATGAGCAGGATAAATTTCGTGCTCAGCTGAGTTGATTTGTTTGATCTGATTCTTTACGTCCCATCAACAGTCTTTCAGTTAAACAGGAACGGGTCTTCCTGGGTTGAACCAGTACTAAGCTTGGATAAATGTGTCTTGCTCAAGGACCACAATGCAGTGACGCCGGTGAGTCAGCTGAGTTGAGCATTGAGAAAGTTTTATAACCTGGGGCCCTGGTCTCAAAGGCGAGCAGGGAATGCTCAGATGAGCTGTAGCAGGTGCAATTACCATAGAATGTTTGAAACTTGACTCACACACATAAAGTATGGAGGTAGATAAAGACTCATACCAAAACTGAGACCTATAGGCCCATTTAGTAGTGACACATGTACTTTTAAAGAATCATTCTGACCATATATAGGCCTTGATGTGAGAAAACCTGTCTTCGGGAGTTTGCGAACAACACAGGCGCAGACCAGCCTGCGCATCCGCGCAGTCTGATCAGTGCCTTTTTTTATTGGCTTTTTTGGTAAATTTCATATGTAAGCTTGCTACTGGTGAAATTTCAATTTTCTAGCTCGTCTCTGCAGCTGAGGAGACTGGTTTGAATCTCGCTTTGACGGAAACCCGGAAGACAGGTTTTCTCGCGTCACGGCGCAATTATTTGATAAAATACAATTTCCTTATGGACCGGTGGTCTACCCATTTTTGCTTACTGTCATACTATGGGCCTAGTCAGGAGAAGGCCTCAATTCAGCGGTTGACATCAGGTCAAACCCAAAACCAATCTGTTCAGACTATCTTGTCTTGAGTATTTGGATTTGTCAAGGTATGTAAGGACAAAAAGTCAATAGATTTCCTATTTTGTTGTAAAATAAAAAAAAAATAATAATAATTTATCACAGAATATAATATTTACTTTACTATAATCGGAGTCACTGTTGTTCAGTGACTAAGATCATGTCAGTAAAAAAAATTATGACCATGTTATACAAATAAGGCAATTACAAATAACATGATATCATAAAAATGTCTATGACAGCAATGCCCTTTGCACTTTTATATGGTGGTATTTTTGACCATAAGTTCAAAGTTAGTAACCAGTGCTATTTTTATCTCCAATCTATCAATTGATTTTGCCAAATTAGGTTATCTGATATCACAACTGTAGCAATGCGACTAGTGCAGTGGGCTAAAAGCTGGACTCTTAACCCATAAAGCGCCACCTATAATTTGCAGCAGAAGACAATTTCAAATTTTGCGCTTTTTTAAAAATAACAAATAAGGCATGACATTTCATGAGAATCGTCTGCTGGCGGTATGTAATAGCATACCCTATTTTTGCCAAATTCTAGGAAAGATGTAGAAAAATTTGTTGTCTGTTGCAGTCATGATTGGCGCTTTAAGGGTTAACGTAGGAGGTAAGTTTGAATCTCACAATGAGCATTATCATTTTTCCCCATTAAAAAGGTTAGAGATCATACTATTTTTTGTATGCAATGAAAACACTAGGAAAGCGTGCAAAAAAATGCACGATTTGTGTATATGAGCCGTGACATGGGATTTCCAACAATGTGGTATGTGCGACCAGCAAAGGCTCAGCCCAGGCTGCGCATATGCGCAGTCTGATCAGAGCCTTTGCTAGTCGCTTGAATATTCTACGATTGTCAAGCTACTGACTGAACATAATTTCGAGTTTTTAAGCTTAAATGGAGGCTGCAGAGGCTCGTCTGAGTCTACACATGTCATAATGCCACATTGTTGGAAATCACATGTCACGGCTCATATGTATATTTACAGGAGGCCACCCTGTGGCTGCTTTTGAGATGAGAATTTTTGACCACCAATATTTAAAAGCTGAAACATTCTCACCTCTCTAGCAACTGCAGTGTGACCATGTGACAGAATTTGTGCAATAAATGAAACATTTTCAGGTTTCCTAGTGTTTTCACTTCATACAAAGGAAGAAAGAGAGCAAAGATCAGGAATGGATACAATCAAGCACCACACCTGACCCAGGATACCATGGGAAAGTGACAACGTTACAATTAGACATCACAAACGAGAGCCAAGAGGTCAGCCCTTTCCCAGCAGGTGACCACAAGGCATCAACAAACAGACGTGCATGAAAGCATTCCAAACAAGACAGAAATAACATAAATGATCTACAAAAGAAGCCCCGCCTAGGAATAATATTTTCCTGAAGGGCTTAAACCGGTTAAATGGTGCACCAACCTCACCCTTAGTTCAGATGTGGATCAAGACACATAGATGTTTTGTTTGCATGAAAGACCCTTAACTTATCAATGCATCATCTCCTAGAACATATAAATCAACATATAAACCTTTTCACAGGAAAATTATACAGATAATAAAAAGCTCCTTGTGAGATTCAAATTTACCTCTTCTATGCTAAGAGTCCTGTGCCACCTCTTAGCACACTGCACTACAGCTGGCGATATAGTCGTACTGCTACAGTTACAGTAGATTTCAGATTTTTACCCAATTGATTTCTGTATATTTGGTGAAAATTATCAGAGATAAATATAGACTGGTTACTAAAAATATGACAATATGTATGTGAAAAAAAAAATTCTGGATGACCATGATAATAAGGCATTTTCTATTTTTACATAACAGCAGCACATTTTCTATTCCAACAATGTCCATTTTAAAAGGGATAAAATCAGGTTTAAAATGGCCATATATTAATTAAGAAATAGATTCACAATTGCAGTGATTTGTTGCATAATATATCACTGGCTGGAGGTCAGTCATTAAAGTGAAAAATCATGAGCACAAAGCGCTAATGATTTATCCACTTACGACTGACCGACAGACAGTGATATATTAAGCCACAAATCACTGTCAGTGTGAATTTATTTTGATTCTAACACACCACAAAAAGATTAAAAATATGAATGAATCCTTCATAGAGTATAACGATTCTGCCATCTTGAAGACTGTCAGAATTTCTGGCACCTCTTGTTTAGACTGAAACTTGTATTTTCATACATTTGAAAGTCAAGTAGTTGTAAAAACGATTTATTCCACCTATTGTCAGCATTACAATGTCGTATGTGATAGATGACATCATGAAATTCAAACTGGCAACCGAATGACGTTACGCTGGTCCATGCCCAGTCCATGCAGTGATTTAACAACCAATAAATCATTGAGTTTAACCATTGGCTATATAGGCGAGGTGTGTCAGAATATGGCCACTTCATGTGATTTTGGTACTTATCCGATTTTGGTACTTATCCAATTATCATATATTAAAAAGCCCTCTTTCAACATGCTTACACAGCTCATACGTTCCAGATAAATAAAATTTTGAGCATTGAATTGTAAATATTTTCTTACCTATCAGTCTTAACATATGTTTTGGGAGCTCAAAAGAACCGTCTCACTGAGACAGTTCTTTTGAGTGCCCACAACATACGTTTTGGTTGAGAAATAAGAAAATTGATTTTTTGGAATGCACTCTTAAATAAAGGGCTGCACAGCTGTTAGTTAGTTAGGGGCAAACTTCTGTTCTGAGTCATCATCTTCTTTCATACTTGTGTATGGGAGTAATGAAGGCTCTGGCAAGACTACCCAGACTCATTGCAGTCTTTGCTGCTCCCATATGGACCTCGCCGTGAGAAAACCTGTCTTAAGAGGGTTGCGAACAACACAGGCGCAGACCAGCCTGCGCATCCGCGCAGTCTGATCAGCGCCTTTGTTATTCGCTTTTTGGAAAGTATCACATCTGAACTTGCCACAAGCGAATTTTCAACTTTCTTACTAATCTCTGTAACTGAGCAGGCTGGTTTGAATCTCTCTTTGTCGGAAACCCCAAAGACAGGTTTTCTCACGACGAGGCCCATATGTGGTAAGTACCAAAATCTTGTGCTGACTCATACCTACATAGGTACTTATGACCCCACCATTGCAAGCATAGAAGTCAGAAAACCTATTAGACTTGCTACCCACTGCTATGTGGACCAGCTAAAAATTAAGTTCTTCATGCTTTCTTACACATAATCTAAACTCTTAAAGGGTCTGAACTGCGCTCATTTTTAAGTCTTTCCATTTCGTACATCAAGGAATACGTAGAATCCAACAGATCATCCGTCGCCTGTTTCAACCCCTGAGAAGAACTATTAAATGCCGCAGAGTTGTTTTGTTGAGATTGAGGCCAGGATGGCCCCATGTAGGAGGACTCGGGTCGGATGGTCAGGCTGGGCAATGGACGACTGATCTTCTGTTCGGAGGGATCCCATCTGTATGGAAAGTTGGCGGCGAGTTTCTCAGCTTCATCGAGTGTCTAGAAAGTACAAGATCCATCGTAAATACAATAGGTCTAGATAAACTATATATTAGAGCGTAAAAATGTTAACATTTTCCTAATCACCATTTTTAACTTTTTGAGTGTCTTTTGAGTACCCACAACATATGTTTGGTTGTGAAAAAGGAAATTATTTAATTACACACCCTTATCTAAAGGCCTGAAATACAATAATTTGGACATGCTACTAGTGCAAACCATATTTATTCACTCTATCGAATTTTAGGCCATGCACCTTCTTTAGGTTATTTGAAGTAACTTTTTCAACTAAGTAGCATCCATGATGACCATTGGCTGATCATAAGCCATATGGTCAACATGGATGCTACTTATTTGAAAAAGTTACTTCGAATATCCTGAAGAAGGCCCATGGATGAAAATTCGATAAAGAGTGAATGCAATTCATTGACTATAGTTTATTATTCCCTTAGGAATTATTTTTTGGAATTATCCATGCTTATTTAGCTATGGAATGAGGTTTTACCCTCCCAAAAACAATCCCAAATATCTAGATTTGTTTGAACTGCCCTCTTTAGGCAGGTGGTTGCTAATTATTTCTTAAAAGACAATGAAAACTAGTTTGAAAACTAGAAAAATGTGTCAATGTGACACAGGTACCCCCACCCGGGGCCATTGTATGAGAGAAAGGGACGGGACATACGGACAAAGTGACGCTATATGCACCCGTTGAAAATGGCAGGGACATAAAAAGTTTGCTTCCTGGTTACAAACTGGAGTATTTTTTCTCTTGTAATATGGTATATATATTGAAAGATTTGAAATAACGTTGGGTCCCCAAACCATTCGGCCACCTCTACCGTCAGTGACTCAGGGGTGGAAAATTCTTAAAATTTCTACTCATCCTACATCACCATATGTATTGGTAAATTAAATAATTTACATCGGAAACAGTCAAAATTTCTACTGCAGCATGAGGCACTCGCCATGGCGAGCGGACAAGTGGATTTTTCCAGCTCTGTGACTTACCGTTTTCAAGCTAGAATGTATTCCAAGAGTGCTATCTCTCAATCCTATATTAGACGCTGCTGGCATCTTGGCTGGCTGTGAGGTATTCCATCCCATTAGACAATGCTACAACGGAAGCAGGATATTGAATTATTAAGAATTGGTTGACCATTGATTATCTCAAATAAGTATGGATTTGTCCATTTTGTATTTTAAGGAGTTGCCAGTCAAAAGTTCTATGAAATTATGTATTTTGTACCAAAATATTGTTTTAATCTTAAGACGAAAAGTGCGGACCCTGATGAAATGCCGCATTAAAACGATTCTTTTATGTGCCCAAAACTTATGTTTGATAGAAAAAACCACACACATAATAATCATTTTTAAAAAGTTACATAATTTTATGTCTACCTCTCTACAATTCAAACAATTGAAAATTAGAAATAAAACCTATGATCCCGAGAATTTCAAATTTACGAGATTCAACTTTATGACTGGGGTGAGTGCTGTGTAAATGGAACCCTGATTTCATAAAACTTACCTCTGATAATGCCATGGTGTCAGAATTATCAAAGCTCTTCCTACGATGAGGTTTCACCCTGTGTGGAGATGCCAAAGTTGAACGAGGTATACTGACCCTGGAATATGAAAAAATCTGTATGTAGGAATGTACTTCCCAGGGTAGCCCATGATTAGCCCTTGTCCTGCTGAACCCCGATTTATCCTTTTATGAAAACAATGTATATCCAGATCAGCTGCCATCTGATCAGGATGCACACAGTGTTTCACTCTGATTGAAAGTACATAACAAATGGAATGCTGCAGATTAAACTAGAGGTCATGAAGCGCTCACCTGATCTCTTTAAATAATGTTAAAACAGGTCAAGGTCAACTTAGGCTTATTAAACATATTTTGTTTTACCATATATGGGCATGATGGCCATTTTGGTCAAGTGACCTAAAACAAATATCATATGAATGAATACTCCATTTGAAATTCGAGTATAAACCGCCCAGTGATTTCTGAGAAAAACATGTTTAGTTATATATGTATGTGACAGTCCAAAAAGAATGGCCGTTGATGAAAGGTCAAAGGTCAGCTAATATTAATTTGACCTTGCAGGAATAACATGCAAAAAATTCAAATATTCTATCTAGTCACGTTAGCTGAGCTGAACTTGTGCCTTACCTGGCTGCAAGCCCAAAGACAGACTTTTCTCATGATATAAACTTTGATCAAACCTGGGTAAACCTCAACACTGATACCCTGCCTTACCTAACAAATCAAAAGTAGGTTCCTTCTTCTTATCCTGGTTCTTATCAGCCTATATTAACTTTTTTCAAACCTTAGTCAACCTCAAAATTGATGCCATGCCTTACCTAACAAATCTTGGTTCATCGTAGGTTGGTTCTCTCTCTTTATCCTGGTTCCTATCTCTCTGATCATAGTCATACTGAGAGAACATGCTTCTCTTTACAGGCTCAGAGAACAGTCTATCATTCACTATGTATGGCTTACCTAACAAATCTTGGTTCATCATAAGTTGGTTCCCTCTCTTTCTTATCCTGGTTCCTATCTCTCTGGTCATAGTCATACTGAGAGAACATGCTTCTCTTTACAGGCTCAGAGAACAGTCGATCATTCACTATGTATGGTTTCACCTCTGAAAATAATGATGAGAAAGTTAATGAGATTTTGGAGAGTGTTTGAGTTTGACTTCCCACCAACAGCTAAGGTCATATGGATATGGGGTCACAGCTTAAAGTCTCATCAGACACACTGGAGAAGCTTGGGATCAAACTTGGGACCCCCTGGTTTACAAACTTGTTCTTGGCAAGCGGTTTATCCACTACACCATATAGACTTCAAGCTAAAAAAGGTCCTGCTCCCCCCCCCCCCCTAGGGAATTTTGCAGGCATATACTATCTTGAAGAAAATTTCAAGCCGCATCTTTTAAGAGATGTTTGCACTCTGTGCTCCGGGGCGTTAGTTTCTTACAGCCTGTTACATATGTTACTGTAACAAACTAAGGCAAAAATCAAAATGAAAGTTTGAGCTACAGAAAGAAGACATTAAACCATCTAATTATTCAAATTTCTTATGTAGTTTGCAAGCTGGATGCCTAAGCTACATAAAAGCATCATTTTAAACAAAATTACAGCTTTCAATGGTGTTATATGCGTTACATAGATTAAATTTCCCTTTGTAAGTTGAAATGGTGACTAACATCAATCATTTTTCAGACGATTTGTGCATTTTTACAAGTGTTTTTAATCTTAGTTTACTAAAGTACTCATTTGACTAATAGAAAAAACAAAGTTTGCTTTTCTATCTCAAATAAATTGTTTTATATGAGCTATTAAACAACCCTACCCCCAATTTTAAGTATCCAATTTTGGTATCTATTATTGAAGAAAAATATATGAAAATATTTGACGCTCGTGGATATCTTACATTTTTGGCACTGTGTTGCTAATGCAATAAAGAAACATACATTTGCAAGTTTGACATCAGGATCAGAGCACTTATTAAAGTATGTAACGTATGCTACATGGCATAATGAATCAGCTAGGAAATTTTCTTGAAAGTAAGAGATAATATTTCAGAAAAATGCCGTTTTTCACATGTTTTCCTATTAATCTCTGGCCTCTGGTGCCTTAGTCTTAGTATTTAGTCATTGCTGATAACAAGCCCTTGGAATTGTGTTACCTATGTTATATATAACCTTTTTAATCACATATTTCCTAATGCCTATAATATTAAAATATATAGACATATAGATAGAAAATAATAGTTCTCATTTAGATGACACAATTTAATAAATATTCCTATTAAATAAAATTATTCAAAAACAATGTTTATTCAAGTCACCATCACAATGTCTATCATTGTGTCTGCTTCTATTGCAAAATAATCACCCATTTCATCACAACCAGTAGAATCATGGCATTGTATTAGGACTGCAAACTGAGTACAACCCTGTTCCTCTCCACCCCTTTGGGAATTGTGCAGACATATCCTACCTTAAAGAACAATTCAAGCTGCATCAAATAAGAGATGATTGCACTCTATTAACTAGGGGGTTAGCCTGTAATGGTATGATACATATGTTACCATATCAATTTAAGAATAAATGAATTGAAAGTCTGAGAAACAGAAAGAAGACATAAAACTATCTATTTATTTGAATTATTCATGTAGTTTGCATGCTGAATACCTTTGATACATAAGAAAAGATTTTTTAACAAATATACAGCTTCCTATGGTGTTATATGTGTTACATTAATTAAGATTACTTTTTAAAATTGGTAATTGTGACAAACATCACTTATAAGCATTTCGTGTGATCCTCCTCTTTATAGCCATCAAAAGACTTTATTTTCTTTGTATGTGTGGCCAGTGCCAGCGTCAAACAACTTGACTCAGCCAAACTTGAATCCTTTTAGCATTCTTCAAAAACAGAAACAGCATGTCAGTGTCATGGGATCAAACACCTGATTAAATATGGGTTTAATGCCATTTCACATATATGCATACAATGGAGTATGACTCTGGTATATATCTCTTCCTGTGAAGTGGCAAGAGCAATCTAACTGCAGCTGCCTCTGCATCCGTGCTAGTCAAATGATAACTTTGCTCTGATTTTGCAAAATCTATGTCTCTACCGTGTACCTCTAAGAATACTTTAAGATTTCTGACATTGGTCAAACAGAAATTTGATAGGCTGCTTTTTTGCATCATTGGCCATGGAACCTATCCAGTCTTTTGGTGCTCAAGTCCTCAGGTCTTAGATCAATAGTATTTTGCTGCGCCCAAAGAACTTTATAAGTTTTCTTTAGTTACAATGTTGACTCTTGATGGTTTTGGCAGACCGTCTGAAACAATTTCTGTTACACCTTGAAAGTTATCTGGTAAAAGAGAGAGAATATGAAGTTGGACATTGCCATCAATTATGTTTGCAGTTGGTTGTTTTTTGATGTCAGTACATTGAAGCATGTCTTAAAATAATGTAAAACCTATGATTTCTCAGTTTTTGCAGCCATATCATTAGCTGTTGCATTCAAAAGAAGGAAAGTGGACTATAGGTAGAATGGGATAACCAGTAGTTCTATATTATGCTCTTAGGAAGATTTATACAGAGTAAACAAGTTGATAAGGTTGCCTCATTTCATGATCCATTGAAAACACTGAAATTGGAAACACTTGCCTCTGACTGTGTAATCAAAAAGGATGTCACGACAATGCCCTTGCTCATTTTATATGACGAGTTACATAAGTTACATCCTTTAATAAACGCTCTTATCTTAGAAACTTAGTGAATCATTGAATTGAAAGAGTCTAATTTGCTCTCTGTTCATCCTGCATTTCATTGCTTTACCTGCTGTGATACATCTAGTTCGTTTATCTGAAGGGAAAGAGTTACCTCGGTTTCAGCACTTCAGAAGTACTAAGACATCAAATAAGTTTTTGAATGCTTGGGGAAAGATAATAAGTGCAGAGACATTATTAGATGAACATATGTGGGTTGCATGTATGGAAAGGCTACATTTATAAAAGTTAACCAGCTAAGATATGATTCTTTATCACAGAAATATCAAGGTACATCAGTCCAGGTTCTCATTGCTCTTAATGGCATAGTTTTCCTCCTTGTAAAGCTTTAGTCATTCTCTTACTTGCAAAGTATCACTTGAAACACATACTCAAAGAGCCAACTATTAGGAATTCATATCAGTTTCCGAATGTTCCAAGCCATAAAAGGCAAAATTGGAAAGTTGATAATGGCTCATCAATTTTGAGTGGATGGTGGTAAAATTGAATAACAGTAAATGATTGAAATATTGTGTGATGATTCTACTAGTTGCAAGGAGGCGTGTGATAATAATGATTACCACAGAAGCAGATAACGACAAACGTTTAACATGAGTGTTATATCGATGAGAAATAGTTTGGACCATTTCATTTATTGTATTTTCTTGTAAAAATGTAAAACTATATTTTCTATTTGTGGCTCTATATTTAGCATTATATGCACAGTATTAGGAAATGTGTCCAAAAGGTCATTGATAACATCTGTAGCACCAGTCCATGGGCTTGATAATCAGAAATGAATATAATTTCTAGTGTTTTGGCACCAAAGACTTATAAGTACACATTAAGTGTCCTGATCTTTAACTTAATGACATCTTGTAGATATATGAGCAAGACAGACTAAGAAAATGAAAAATATCCACACGCTGTAATCGCTTTCATGTGTTTTACTTAATCGGTAGTAACAAAACTTGGTTTTTCCTATTCATCAATTGAGTATATGTTTGTAAAATCTAATAAAACAGTTTGAAACCAAGTCATAGTAGTTGGTTAACTACATGATGATAGCCACAATTATAGCTTTTAAATTATAATTAGGTTCATGTAACGCACATAACACCACAGTTAGCCGTATTAATGTTAAACAGCTTCCATATGTAGTAAAGACATCCAGTATAAAGACTATAAGAATGTCAATTTATTAGATAATTTTAATGTCTTCTTTTGGTAGCTCAAACATTCAAATTTCTTATTCTCAAATTGATATAGTAACATATGTAACAAGCTGTTACAGGCTAACGCCCCGACTTACAGAGTGCAAACATTTCTTATTAAATGCACCTTGAATGGTTACATTAGATGTAATTTGTCTGCAGAATTCCAAAGGGGATTAGGATGGAGAAGGCCCTTACTCAGCTTGATGTCAAAATACTGTTTGATGATTTTACTTATCACGCTAACATATGTAATGCTCTCTGATCTTTAAAACTTGACGACAGCTAGCAGATCTATAAGTTTTTATCATAGAAGCCAGTTTAAAATCCCTAAACAATGTAAGATGTCCAACAGCTGCGAGTTTTTTCACAATTTAGCTCAAACTTTCAAACTACATTTCCTTTATTGATATAGTAACGCATGTAACACACTGTTCCAGACTGATGCCCCAACATAGAGAGTGCAAACATCCTTTATTCGATGCAGCTTGAGTTGTACTATAAGAAGGAATATGTCTGCAAAATTCCCTAGAGGAGATTAAAAAAATTTTTAGGCATATCTTACGTAAAGACAATGAGCTTGCCCATTTATTACATCAGGTAACATATGTTACAGCCTCTGATATTAAAAAATTTGCAACAAACTTGCAGATTTATGAGTCTTTTCATATTAGTAAATAAATCCGAAACAATGAAACACATTCATCAACTGCAAATATTTTTTAACTATTTTTACTTTAGTTTTATTACCAAACATTTCACCTTAAAATTGGGTAGGGGTAGGGTTATTTAATTGCTTATTTCAGAAAAAATATTTAAGCTAGGGAAACAAACTTTAGTTTTTCTGTTAGCCAATTGCATAAGCTAGTCAGACATGGTTAAAAACATTTTGCAAACCACACAGAGAGACTGTGAATGTAAATGATGCTAGCCACACTTGCAAATTTTGATGGGTTATCTGATTTATGTAACGCATATGACACCTTAGGAAGCCGCAATTTTGTTCAAATGACTGTCATACTTAGTTAAGATATCCAGTATGCAGACTATATGAATGATTTTTAAAAATAAATATTTTAAAGTTTTTAATTTGTAGCCCAAACTTTTAATTTACTTTTTCTTAGTTTGATTAAGTAACGTATGTTACAGGCTCTTACAGACTAACGCCCCGGAGCACAGAGTGCAAACATCTCTTAAAAGACTTGGCTTTCAATTCTCTCCAAGATAGGATATGTCTGCAAAATTCCCTAGGGGGGGGGGGGGGGAGCAAAACCATTCTCAGCCATCCGTCTAATAGCGGCTCATACAATATTTTGGTATTTTGATTATTTTAACATAAATCATTCTTTAAATAAGCATGCACCGCTACCTAGTGGCGCTAGAAGCTTTGTTTAGAGGCTCTACGTCCCAGTCAACAATTTTTCCGTCATGTCGGGAAATTTCTTATTTTCCTGGGTTGAACCAGTACTTAGCAGAGGATAAAGTGTCTCCATCATGGACACAAAAGAGTTCATTTGCGAGTCTCGAACCAGCTACCCTTCAACCCCAAGTCTAACATTCAACCAAATGCACTCCTCAGGGCCTTCATCTATGTACCTTCTTTGTGTGTGTGACTGTGTGGATACAGTGAGTCTTCACTGCTCGCTAAAGCAAAAAGCACCGTAACAAAGTTTCATAAACTGGTTCAAATGGGAAAATTTAACGAGTTTTGATAAAGTCTAGCAAATACAAGATTCATACATGTAGGTCCAGATAAGCAAACTTGTTGAGCTATAACGCATAAAGCGCCACCTACAATTTGCAGCAGACGACAATTTAAAATTTTGATGCTATTTCAAAAATAACAAATAAGGCATGATATTTCATGAGAATTGTCTGCTGGCAGACAAATCTCTTGAAATATCATACCTTATTTATTTCGAAAATTAGGAAAGATGTCACAAACTTTGTCGTCTGCTGCAGTTGTGGTTGGTGCTTTAAGACTCAATTGTAATTTTTTTCTCATGACATCAGTTAAAACATGTTTTGGGTGCTCAAAACAACCGTCTGATCCAGACAGTTCTACTGAGCACCCAAAACATATACATGGTAGGGGTACAGCAAACAGACAAAACATTTTGAAATGCCTTTTGCATATATTTTAAGATAATTGGCCCAATTGGGGGTTGAGTATTGGTTCCTTTCCATTCTAAAGTTTGAGCACAAACCTCCCAAAATAGTCAAGGTCTTTCTATACAGAGTATTGTATAGAGAGTTCCTGAAATAGTGCACCAACAATCCAAATTCTTAAGCTCTATATATTTTGTTTAAATTTCATGTAAATGGGACCAGCAATAAGTTACATAGTTTTATGTTTACATTCACACATTGATGCAAATAAAGATCAATGCAATAACACACAAGTCCCTGGCCCCAACTTCAGCTCTGCATTAGATAGGTAAAATGGACTTGTACAAGATTTGCAATAAGTATTGTGAAGATATATAGAGTAGGAATACATGTACAGTACATTACCTCTAACATTTTAAAATGTTTGTTAGGTTAATTTAGTCCAGAATACCATGTTCAACCTAAAAAGCACACTGTGTGCATCGGGTTTTTTTAAAAAAAAATAATGGTTTGTTTACATAAGTGTAGACCCAAGTCAACTGGTCTCTAATGAAACCAGCTAATCAGGACTCGCTACTTTACTTCCGCACTATGAATAGTCTGTGATTGAACCCTTATTAATTATGACAGTTGCACCAATTAACTGGCTGGAAATTATAAGTTGATATAGAATCACAGCTAAAAGATGATGTGTCCATAAGAGAACATCACGGGTGAAAGTTTTCAGGATTAATTCTGAATTCAGGATTTTAAGGCTGACTTTCCATAGAAAGTCAGTCTTAAAATGCTGAATTAGGCAAATTTTAATAGCTTCTCTGATTGGTTTTCAGATGATCTAACACAATTAATCATTTAAACTTGAATTTATTAATTTTTGTAGGCATCATGCAAGTTTTAAAATTTGAATTTCTAAAGTTCAGGATTTTGGAAATTTTGAACTTTCACCCATGGAACATATACGAACATATAAATGTATGGACTCAGCTCATTAGGTCCAATATGTTTTTTTTGTTTTGTTTGATTTGATTCTTAACGTCCCATCAACAATCTTTCAGTTAAATAGGGACGGGTCTTCCTGGGTTGGACCAGTACTAAGCTAGGATAAGTGTGTCTTGCTCAAGGACCACAACGCAGTGATGCCGGTGAGGCTCAAACCCACGGCCCTCGGTCTCGAGTCAAGCACTCAACCACTGAGCCACTGCGCTTCCGAGGTCCAATATGGTATTCAGGTGAATTATTTGGCTATTCCAGTATTCACATCTTTATTAAAGGGTGTTACAAATGATATTCATGCATGTACATGTAAAATATTAACACTATCCTACGTTAATTCAATTCTGAAATATTTCTGTGAAAGAAAATGAAAAACAATAATTTATTCTTATTGTACATTAACTATTCTTAATGTACAGACAAGACTAGTCCCATTCAAGGACTTTTAAAGAACATTCCTTCAGTTTTCAAGGACTTTTCAAGCGACTTTCCTATAGTTTTCTAGGACTAGAAGTTGAAATATATACAAAATATAAATACATGTAATTAAACTTGTAAAATGGAAGACTGAGATAAATTTGCTTTGTGTTTATTTGATGCAAAATATGCTAAGGCAAATTATTGTATACTGCTATTAGTCTTACAGAAACTAGTAAAATTCAAGTCCTTTTCAAGGCTTT